>BOPN01000460.1:165872-168372 GCA_017312705.2 Penaeus japonicus
CTCTCTCTCTCTCTCCCCCTCTCTCTCTCTCTCTCTCTCTCTCTCTCTCTCTCTCTCTCTCTCTCTCTCTCTCTCTCTCTCTCTCTCTCTCTCCCTATCTCTTTTTCTCTCCTTTTTCTTAGCCTATGTCTCTCTCTCTCTCTCTCTCTCTCTCTCTCTCTCTCTCTCTCTCTCTCTCTCTCTCTCTCTCTCTCTCTCTCTCTTTCGCTCTAGCTCATTCTCTCTTTCGCTCTAGCTCATTCTCTCTTTCTCTCTCTCTCTCTCTCTCTCTCTCTCTCTCTCTCTCTCTCTCTCTCCCCTC
This sequence comes from Penaeus japonicus, assembly GCA_017312705.2. Classification (NCBI taxonomy): domain Eukaryota; kingdom Metazoa; phylum Arthropoda; class Malacostraca; order Decapoda; family Penaeidae; genus Penaeus; species Penaeus japonicus. The sequence continues at coordinate 166,174 of BOPN01000460.1, forward strand.
TCTCTCTCTCTCTCTCTCTCTCTCTCTCTCTCTCTCTCTCTCTCTCTCTCTCTCTCTCTCTCTCTCTCTCTCTCTCTCTCTCTCTCTCTCTCTCTCTCTCTCTCTCTCTCTCTCTCTCTCTCTCTCTCTCTCTCTCTCTCTCTCTCTCTCTCTCTTCCTCCTTCCCCTGCGTAGCATTCATAACTAGACCTCATTACCGGTCTCAAGACACCCTTATATTGCGTTTGTCATTGAAAAGCAACGGTACACGGCCGTCGGTCTCATTCCTACTTTTTCTGCAATGTGCGTGTGTGTGTGTGTGTGTGTGTGTGTGTGTGTGTGTGTGTGTGTGTATGTATGTACATGTATAAGATCTAGATATAAGATCTAGAATTACCAGTACCCATTATTAATCAATTACTTAATCATATTCCACACATCCACATTGCCGTAATGTTAAATCATATCATATTTACATTGTATAGATATTAGTATCGCGTACTGCAACGGCGAAAACAGCATTCAGAAACAACACCGCGCCGTTCCGCCGCTGTATGAAATACAACAGCGACAACAACAACAACAACAACAACAGCCCCCTGAGAGCCGCAAACCAAAGGCAGTTTCTCGAGGAGCACCTAAACCTCTTACCGCCATATCTCTCTCCCAATCTCCACGTCATCTTCATCCGCAGCATCTCCTCGTGTCCCTCCTCCTCTTCCTGCATTTTCCTGGTAAATAGGAAAATTCCTCCCCCCCCCCTCGTTCCCATTCCCCGTTCCCTTCCCCCTCCCTCTCTCCTCCCCTCCCCCGCCCCAGCTCTTCTCCCTCCTCTCCCGAAGAGGTGAAATGAGGGAGGAGGTTGGCTGAGGGGAAGAGCAATGGCGTCTTACCTGTCTCGTATTTGCTCTTTGACGTCACAGACGAGTGGTGACGTCACAGGTGTGCCAGATTCATTTCACGAGTCGCCGCTAGAGGGCCAGCAGGAAGAGCTTAATGATCTCGAGGCTGTGGGACATGTCGCTTCCACACGCGGGGAGATCCTCTGCCGCTGATGAGATAAAAGGAGAGGAAAAAGATGATGATAATAATAAAGAGTCCTTACGTCAGCGGATCTCTGTAGAGGCGAAGGATGCTTTGGGATTTTTTTTTTTTTTTTTTTTTTTTTTTGCTTTTGTGGGGGATGGGGTGGGGGAGGGGGGGTACGGAGGCGGAGGAGGGGAGTGTCTCTTATGGTGGCAGATCTCAGCTCTGAATATCGAAGACGAGAATCAAAAGCTTTATAGGGAGGTTTGAGCCTCGTCGAGCAGTATCTGACAGACAGACACACAGACAGACAAAGGGAATGAGACAAAGAGAGAGAGAGAGAGAGAGAGAGAGAGAGAGAGAGAGAGAGAGAGAGAGAGACCGAAAGGGAGAGTTAAACAAACAGACAAAGAGAGGAAAACTAAAAAAGAAAAAGAAATAAATAAAAAGAAAGAGATTACCAAGCCTTTTAACGTATTACATAGAAAATGGTGTATATACATTACACGCCCCCCTCCCCCACCTCCACCACCACTACCACCAAGCCTGGAGCGAGAAGCGTGGACGTTAAATCACGGCTAATGCCTAAAGGAAACGAGATTTATTTAGAAAAACCTCGTAAGGCAGAGAGCGGTAGAACCCCCCCCCCCTCAAAAAAAAAAAAAAAAAAAAAAAAAAAAAAAAGTTTCCGTGTTGCTTTTGATTCGTGTCTTATTTCTAAGGAAGGAAAGACATGCTGGAGTGGGGTGGGGTGGGGTAGGGTGGGGGGAGGAGGGTGACTTGAGGCCTACCGTCTTTGAAGGACTTAGAATCGAGAGAGAAGTTCTTGCTCTATTCAGACATTTTACGACATGGATTTTTTTTTCCTCTTGCTTCTTCCTTGGTCTGACCGATGCCTTCCTCTTTTTTTCTCTTTCTTCTCCTATTTTTCATCCTTTTTTGCCTTTCCTCTTTTACCTTCGGCTTTCTCCCATTCTCTGCGCCCTCTGCCTCCTTCTGCATCTTCTGCATTTCTCCTCCTCTTCTTTCTCAGCTTTTCCTCTTCCTCCACCTCCTCCTCCTCTTATTCCCTGTCCTCCTCCTCCTCCTCTACTTCGCCTTCTTCTTCCACCTCCTTATCATCCCCTCCTTCTACTCCTCCTCCTCCTCCCCCTCTCTCCCCTCCTCCTCCTCCTCCTACCCTCCCCCCTCCTA
>BOPN01000460.1:175872-180872 GCA_017312705.2 Penaeus japonicus
GAAGAACAGGAGGTGGAGAAGAAGAGAGAGGAGGGGAAGGAGAGGAGGTGGAGAAGAAGAGAGAGGAGGTGGAGAAGAGGCGGTGGAAAAGAAGAGAGAGGTGGAGAAGAAGAGATAGGAAGGGAAGAAGAGGAGGTGGAGAAGAAGAGAGAGGAGGTGGAGAAGAAGAGGAGGAAGGGGAAGAAGAGGAGGTGGAGAAGAAGAGAGAGGAGGGGGAGGAGAGGAGGTGGAAAAGATGAGAGTGGAGGGGAAGAAGAGATAGGAGGGGAAGAAGAGATAGGAGGGGAAGAAGAGGAGGTGGAGAAGAGACGGTGGAAAAGAAGAGAGAGGAGGGGGAGAAGAGGCGGTGGAGAAGAAGAGAGAGGAGGTGGAGAAGAAGAGAGAGGAGGGGAAGAAGAGAAGGGGGAGAAGAAGAGAGAGGAGGGGAAGAAGAGGTGGAGAAGAGACGGTGGAAAAGAAGAAGAGGAGGTGGAGAAGAAGAGAGAGGAGGGGAAGAAGAGGTGGAGAAGAGACGGTGGAAAAGAAGAAGAGGAGGTGGAGAAGAAGAGAGAGGAGGGGAAGAAGAGGTGGAGAAGAGACGGTGGAAAAGAAGAAGAGGAGGTGGAGAAGAAGAGAGAGGAGGGGAAGAAGAGGAGGTGGAGAAGGGGCGATGGAAAAGAAGAGAGAGGAGGGAAAAAAGAGGAGGTGGAGAAGAAAAGAGAGGAGGGGAAGAAGAGAGAGGAGGGAAAGATGAGGAGGCGAAGAAGAAGAGAGAGGAGGGGCAGAAGAGGAGGTGGAGAAGAAGAGAGAGGAGGGGAAAAAGAGGAGGTGGATGGAGAAGAAGAGAGAGGAGGGAAAGGAGAGGAGGTGGAGAAGAAGAGAGAGGAGGGAAAGGAGAGGAGGTGAAGAAGAAGAGAGAGGAAGGGAAGAAGAGAGAGGAGGGAAAGATGAGGAGGCGAAGAAGAAGAGAGAGGAGGGGAAGAAGAGGAGGTGGAGAAGAAGAGAGAAGAGGGAAAAATGCAGGTGTTGGACTTAATCATTTTTTAACCTTCGTTTGTTATTGTGCTTTTGTTTTATTTTATTCTAATCGTACATTTTTATAGTGATAACAATGAATAGGATAATGATAGCGACAAATACAATTCCATCAGTAAATAAAGATGTAATAAAATGCTTTATTACTATACAGGAAGATTTTTTTTTCCTTTTTGTCATAGTTCTCAATGCAGCGCGAGAGGAAGGCAAAAGATCACTCGAGATTCTGCGAGTTTAACAAAGCTTTAGCCAAACAAAGGTGGTCAGATCTTCAACGGTTTTTGTAGTCTGTGTAAATTCGAGGATTTTAGCAATGGGGGGAAAAGGTCGAACGATTTTTTATTTGCAAGGGGAAGCAGATTTATGTTTTCTCTTTCTCTCTCTTTTTTCTTTTTTTTTTTTTTTTTTTTTTTTTTGGGGGGGGGGGGGGGGTGGACCTTAACATCTCTTCCTCTTTCTTTTGCTTTTTTTTTCTCCACGCATTCTCTTCGTTCTCTCTGCTTCACTTCTTATTTTTCTTTCCTCTTCTCATTCCTCCCTCACCTCTCTTATCTCGCAGTTCCTAATTCCTCATTCTCCAGTCCTTACCCTTCGCTCTCCTCATTCCTCACTCATCTCCCCTCTCTCCTCTCTTCTTCTCCCTCTTCCCCCCCCTCCTCTCCCCTCCCCCTCCCCCTCCCCCATCCGCTTATCCATCACCCTCCCCCTCCCCTTCCCCCTCCCCCTCCCCCCCCCCCTCCCCGCATCCGCTTATCCATCACCCTCCCCCTCCCCCTCCCCTTCCCCTTCCCCTTCCCCCCATCCGCTTATCCATCACCCTTAAGGCTAGTCTTTTAATCAGACAAATTGGACTTCTCCTTAAACACCGGACGAGTGAGTACCTCCTATTAGTCCACCTTGGTTAATTGAACTTTCATTTTTTCTTCAAGGAAAGAGAAAAAAATGGTTATTGATTTCTCCTTTCTTACATCTCCTCTTCCCCTCTCTCTCCTTCTCTCTCTTTATCTCTTTCTTTCTCCCCTCTTTCTCCCCCTCCCCCCTCCCCCCCTCCCCCTTCCTCCTCCCCCCACGATACATCACCTACCTCCCTTACATTGCCCTCCTCTCCCTTCCCCCTCCTTCCCCAACCCTTCCTCTCCTCTCACATTACCCCCTCCCCTCCCCTCCCACCTTACCCCCTCTCCTCTTCTTTTTTCCTCTCCTCTTCCATTCCCCTGTTTTTGTTTTTGTTTTTTTTCTTCTTTACTCAGGTTTATAAAGATGATATATACTGTAAATCCTGCAGCGTGATAGTGATTCGCTAATGCTGTATAAATCCAGCGGAGGGGATTAAATCACAGTTTGAAGGGAGGATTTATCTTTTTGTTATTTCTGTTAATGCGGTGATGGGTTTTTATTTGTGTATGTGATGGTTTACGTTGTTTTTGTTGTTGTTGCTGTTGATGTAGGGACTGCTGTTTTGTTATTGGCATATTTGTTGTGATAATATCTTTTTTTCGATTGTTATTATTATTGTTATTATTATTTTTATTATTTTCATTATTGTTGTTGTTGTCAGCATTTTTTATTATTGTTGTTATTATTATTGTTATTTATATTTTTGTTTTTTATCTTTATTATTGTTGTTATTATTATTATTGTTATTACCATTATTATAGTTAATATTATTAACATTATTATCATATGTAGTAGGAGTATTGATGATTTGACTATGATAATGACGATATCCTTATCATTAATCTAACCAATGCTGCTGATAACAATGTTAATGCTAGTAATGATTATGGTGATAAGAGTAATTAAACAATAATGATAACAAAGAAGATAATTACAGTGATAGCCTAAATAGTAATAAAATCAAAGACTACATTCCCTGTCTTATGACATGACCACTCTTACCCCCCCCCCCCCGCCCCTCTCTACCCAACCCTTCCCCAGACCTATCTCACCCCCTCACCCCTCTCCCCCTTCTTCCCGCACCCCACCCACCACCCACCCCCCCAATCCCACCCCCCACCCCACACACACACTTCATACTCCACACCCCCAACGACCTTGAATCTCGACCGGCGCGTATAACGACAGTTCGTGCGTGACGTTTTAATGAACTACAAAAGGATTGCTTACGTGTTAATGATCCTACGACGATGCAGGCCGTCAAACACGCTGTCGTCGCCGTAGTTACTGGGCTGTCGATACGCTGAGGGAGGGGGGGAGGGAGGGTAGGGAGGGAGGGAGGAAGGGGGGGAGAGACGGAGGGAGGGAGGGACGGACGGAGGGAGGGAGGGAGGGAGGGAGGGAGGGAGAAAGGAGGAGTAGGTGGCGGGGGATAGGTGTTTCAGGAGATTGGGGGGGGGAGGGGTGGGGGAGGGTGGGAGGGAGGAGGAGGAGGAGTAAGGGGCGGTGGATAGGTGTTTCAGGAGATTGGGGGAGGGGGGGGGGGGGGGTAGGGGGGGAGGGGGGGTGGTGATGGGAAGGAGCAGAGGGAGGGTAAGGTTAGGAGAGAGAGGAAGAGAGGAAGCGCGAGAGTGGGAGAGAGGGATAGAGATGGGGGGGAAAGAGAGGGAAGGAGAACAAGAGAAGGAGAGGGAGAAAGATATGAAGAAAGGATGGGAGAACGGGAAGAGAGAGAGAGAGAGAGAGAGAGAGAGAGCGATGAAAAAGAAAATAATAAACACAAGACTTGGAGAAAGAAGTGGAAAAATAATCTTTAAATTATACCCAAATGGAAGGAATTGTTATCTAGATCCTCCCCTCTCTCTCTCTCTCTCTCTCTCTCTCTCTCTCTCTCTCTCTCTCTCTCTCTCTCTCTCTCTCTCTCTCTCTCTCTCTCTCTCTCTCTCATCTCGAAGGAGCGGGCATCCGGGTCGCTCTCATTATGCAGACGGACCTCGGAAACCAGGTGGCCAAGAAGGGGAGTGAATAGAGCAGGAAAAGAGAGGGGGGAGGAAAGGTAAGATAGGGTGGGAGGGTAAGGAGGGGGCGGTAGGTAAAGGGGACGGAGGGAGAGGGGTAGGAGGGGTGAGAAGGGAAGATGGGGAGAGGAGAGGTAAGGTAGGGGGAGAGGTGGAGAGGGGGAGGAAGTGGTGAGAGGTGAAAGGGAGAGGAGGAGAGGGGAAGGAGTAGGGGAGCAGAGGGGAAGGAGGGATAAGGAGGGAAGTGGTGGGAGGAAAAGGAAGGGAAGCAGAGGGGATGGAGGGGTGATATGGAAAGGGGAGGGAAGGAAGGGGGTAGAGGTGAACAAGGAAAGGAAGAGAGGTGGAGAGAGGTAGGAGGGGGAGAGGAGCAGAGGGGAAAGAGGGATAATGAGGGAAGTGGTGGGAGGAAGGGAGAGAGATGCAGAGTGGAAGGAGGGGTGAGATGGAAAGGGGAAAAAAGGAATAGGGGAGAGGTGAAGAAGAGGAGGAGGGGGCGAGAAGTGAAGGGGGAGATGTGGAGAAAGGAAGGAGGGGGAGAGGAGGAGTTATATGATAAAGGATGACAGAGAGGAGGAAGGTAGGGAGGTATAAGTAAATAAAGAATTGAATAAAGTACAGAGGAGATGAGAAGGAGGAGGAAGAGGAAGAAAGTGGAAAGAAGGGAAAGTGAGAGAGAGAGAGTGGGTGGAAACGTGTGCGGAAGACAGAGGAAAGGGGAAAGATGAAGAGGAAATTGCGAAGAAGAGTGAGAGGAAAATAAAAGAAAGGGGAAGGGGAGGTAACGAAAAGATTATACACAAGAAGGAAAGAAGGATAAAGAAAGAAAGGAAAGAAGAGAAGGGAGAAGAACCCCTCCTAGGTTGCCTAATTAGAATTGGAAGTGACGGCGGTCGGGAAGGTCAGCTCAGGTCAGCAACATCTGGCGAAGCTTCCTGAATCAGAGAGAGAGAAGGAGAGAGGAAGAGAGGGGATGGTCTGTATAGGACATGGGTTCTCTATGTGTGTGTGTGTGTGTGTGTGTGTGTGTGTGTGTGTGTGTGTGTGTGCGTGTGCGTGTGCGTGTGTGTG
>BOPN01000460.1:195872-203372 GCA_017312705.2 Penaeus japonicus
TCTCTCTCTCTCTCTCTCTCTTTTCCTTTCTCCCTCTCCCCCTCCCTCCCTCTCCTTCTCCCTCCCTCCCTCTCTCTCCTTCTCCCCTCCCCCTTTCTCACACGGTATATGTAAATTGCGAGAAAATATATGTATTGTTACATATACGGCTAGCAGTGTGTATGCAAATACATATGGTTCATACGAATATGGATAATATAACAAAAGAACAAATTCTAAATCATAGAAATGCATGCTTATGAAACAGAATAGATGCCTGTGGGAGAGAATACAAATTTTGACGCGAAGGAAATGGCATAATGTATTGACTTACCTGTGCAAATATGTTTTCTTTCAACAATAAGTGTTTTTCATTAATTCTTTACAGTACACAGAGAGAGAAAAGGAGCGGGAGAGGGAGTGAGAGGGAGGGAGAGAGAGAGAGAGAGAGAGAGAGAGAGAGAGAGAGAGAGAGAGAGAGAGAGAGAGAGAGAGAGAGAGAGAGAGAGAGAGAGAGCGGGAGAGGGAATGAGGGAGAGAGAGAGAAAGAGAGAGAGAGAGAGAAGGAGAGGGAGAGGGAGGAAAGGAGGGAGGGAGGAGTGTTTGTTTTCATGTGTCGTATGAACTATCCGTTTAGTACCTATGTCGATGTTGCCAACAAGAGTATACTCTATTTTGCTACTATAAATGATGAATTCCTTTCCTGAGCCATTGTATTCTTAACCACCATTTTAGGGGGATCTGCGCTAGTTAATTATGTATGTTTTTAATATCTCTTTATTATTCATCTCAACATGATGCAACATTTGACGAGTTTATAAAGCTTTCATAGGTTTTTAGGTTTTGATTGTTGGTGTGACTCATTGCATCTATTGTCAAAGTAGTGTAGGTATGATATTTTGCACTTTTTGGTCTCAAGAAAAGGATACGTCTGTGTATGTTGAGTGCAGTTAAAGTTTAATTGAGTTTTTTCGTTGTCTTATCTATTAGTAAAAGCAGTTCAGTTCAGTTCAGAAAGATTTGGGATGAAAGTTCACTCGGGCTATATTAGTAAGAGCGAATAAGTGCCGTTCATATAATTTTTTGACTGATGGCTTTGTTTCTTTCGATTTACAGGCAAGAAGGGCCCGGCGTCGTCGTCGGAGGTGGTGGGGACCGGCTTCCGGCCCATCAACGGCGCCCCTTCGCCCTCACAACCCACAGCGCCCTCGACCACGCCCTCCCACACGCCCTCGGCCCCGTCCTCGACGTCCCAGGCCGGCGGAGGCAGCGGAGGTGGAGGGGGAGTCCTGACCACCAGCAGTAGCAAGAGCCAGCAGGCGGACTCCAGCGGGCGCAGCAGCAGGAACAAGGAAGCGGACAGGAGCAGCAAGAAGGAGTCACGTGACCAGAGCAGAGACCCGTTCAACTTCATCAACATCAAGAAGGAGACGAGCTCGCCCAACATCAGCTCGCACGCCTCGTCCGACGCGACCATCACCACTCGCCCGCCCAAGTCCAACTCATCCAATCCACTCGTCATGCCTCGGGACAAGCAGGCCGACAAGCCCTTTGACTGTGAGTGTTGTCTGATTTTTTTTATCCTCTTTTCTCTTTTATCATTTTGTCTTTTTGAATATATATATGTATATATATACATACATATATACATATATCTGTATGTATATACACATATATATGTATATACATATGTATATATATATATATATATATATATATATAAATTTATATATATATATATATATATATATATATATATATATATATATATATATATATGTATATACACTGTATAATATAGGGGTGGGGGCAGTATTAACAACCCTGGTCTTATGTGTGTTAGACTGATAGACAAAGATGAGAACGGGAAATGTGGTGTTTATTTTTCCGGTTGTTTTCGAGGTATTATTAATAAGCAGTAACAATTTAAAATAAATTGGAGAGAGAGAGAGAGAGAGAGAGAGAGAGAGAGAGAGAGAGAGAGAGAGAGAGAGAGAGAGAGAGAGAGAGAGAGAGAGAGAGAGAGAGAGAGAGAGAGAGAGAGAGAGAGAGAGAGAGAGGGAGAGAGAGTGAGAGATAGAAAGAGAGTGAGAAAAGGGTGCGCAAGAGAGAGCGAGAGCAAAAGATGAAAAAAAAAAAAGCAGAAATGAACGAGGTCACCCCATGTAGTATAAGGGCGTCAGTTGGCACGTGCCCCAGCCTCCAATCACGGCCCTTAATCTCGCTCGTAATCTTAGATCTCCATCAAGTGTGTGACAGATGACAGATTCCTCTTCAGTCCGCTAGACAAAAGAACTCCCAGATAAAGGGTTCAGAAAATGTTACGGATAATGATAATCCGGTTGAGCGACGGACGCAACCGGAAAGATAGCTGGGCTGGGAGGGAGGGAGGGGAGGAAGGAGAGGAGGGAGAGAGGGAGGAAGGAAGGTGGGGAAGGAAGGAGGGAGGCAGGGAGGAAGGAGAGGAGGGAGAGAGGGAGGAAGGGAGGCAGGGAAGGAAGGAGGGAAGGAGGAAGGGAACGAAAGATTGAAGGAAGGAAGGAAAGAGGGAATCAGAGAAGGAGAAAAGGTGAGAAGATGAGAGACTGAGTAAGTGAGAGAGAGAGAGAGAGAGACCGATTTTTCTCACCCGTCTGTCTGATTTCGGTGCTCTGACAATACAAGCTCAGCGTTAACCGGGCAAACCTTATACGGAGCGTAAGAGGTCGATGGAATTTAATATTCTAGATTAAAAGGGGAAAAAAAGTAGTTCCCCTTTCTCACGTTGCTGCTTAAAGTCACCTTCGAAGATTGTTTAAATGTTGCTGGGTAACTCTACTATTGGTGTCTTTTTTTTTTTTTGCATGTCGTCTTATATGGTATCCGAAGCACTGGTTTTAATGTTTCTTTTACTCGAATGTCAACCGGAGTAGGGAGCGTACAGGTAGGGAGAGGGGGGGGGGGGTAGGAGAGGGGTAGAAGAGGCACTCGAGGGGAGAGGAGGAGAGGAAGGGGAAGGGTTTGGAGGGGGGTGTTGGGGAAGGAGAAGGGTTTGGAGGAGGGGTGTTGGGGAAGGGGAGGGGTTTGGAGGAGGGGTGTTGGGGAAGGAGAAGGAGGCACGAGAGGAAGGGGGAGGGGAACCCGAGGGGACGGGTGTAAGGGAAGGGGAAGGGGAGTACGAGAGGAAGGGTGCACGGGAAGGGGAAAGGGGGCACGAGAGTAGGGGTACGGGGGAAGGGGAAGGGGAAGGGGAAGGGGGGCATGGGGGCTAATTAATCGCGTCGATGAAGTGACCAGGTAGAGATGGCGTCGATGGCCATCTTTGGTCACGGCCATCTGACCTCTTACCTTTTTTATGTTCTTTTTTTCCCCTTTATGTTCAGCCCGACAGGATGGTCAATGGTCAGTTTCTATTTGTTGGCTACTTGGGCACTGCCATTAATACCCCGGTGCTCGGCGGGTATAGGGACTCGTGTAGTCGAGTTGTAGAGTCCGTTTAGATATGTGAAGGAGAGAGGAACAAGGTACAAGGTATACATGGCGTAGGTAGATTACCTTAAGAGGAGTGAGGGTTTGTCTCCGAGACCTCTTGTTATTGATGTCCATGTCCGTTTTTTTTTTCGTTTTCTTTCTTTCTTTCTTGATTCTTTCATCTTCGTCTTATTATTTTCTTCCCACTTTTTCCTACTTTCTTGATTCTTTCATCTTCGTCTTATTATTTTCTTCCCATCCCTTTCCCTACTTTCTAAATTCTTTCATCTTCGTCTTATTATTTTCTCCCCCCTTTTTCTTACTTTCTTAATTCTTTCATCTTCGTCTTATTATTTTCTTCCCATTTTTTCCTACTATTTAAATTCTTTCATCTTCGTCTTTTTATTTTCTCCACCCCCTTTCCTAATTTCTTTCTCACATACACACAACAAAAAAATGAAACGAATCGCAAATCATTTCGAAGTGTTTATTCTACGGCCGATCGTGGTTGGCCAATCCAGGGCGATCGAGGTGACGTTGCACTTCTGCGGCGTGGAAATTCTCCGGTGGTTTTGCCCAAGAGAAAAAATAGGGTTTGTAGGGTCAGCCCTCTCTGGATATTGGGCTTTGCTTGAAACATTTGCTTTACTTTTTTCAGGATTTTGCTATGTATGTGTATGTGAGCGTCTCTGTCTGTCTCTCTCTCTCTCTCTCTCTCTCTCTCTATATATATATATATATATATATATATATATATATATATATATATATATATATATATATATATATATATATATATATATATATATATATATATATATATATATATATATATATATATATACATATATATATATATATATATATATATATATATATATATATATATATATACATATATATATATATATATATATATATATATATATATATATATATATATATATATATATATATATATATATATATATATATATATATATATATATATATATATATATATATATATATATATATATATATATATATATATATATATATATATATATATATATATATATATATATATATATATATATATATATATATATATATATATATGCATATATATATATATATATATATATATATATATATATATATATATATATATATATATATATATATATATATATATATATATATATATATATATATATATATATATATATATATATATATATATATATATATATATATATATATATATATATATATATATATATATATATATATATATATATATATATATATATATATATATATATATATATATATATATATATATATATATATATATATATATATATATATATATATATATATATATATATATATATATATATATATATATATATATATATATATATATATATATATATATATATATATATATATATATATATATATATATATATATATATATATATATATATATATATATATATATATATATATATATATATATATATATATATATATATATATATATATATATATATATATATATATATATATATATATATATATATATATATATATATATATATATATATATATATATATATATATATATATATATATATATATATATATATATATATATATATATATATATATATATATATATATATATATATATATATATATATATATATATATATATATATAATGCATATATATATATATATATATATATATATATATATATATACATATATATATATATATATATATATATATATATATATAAATACATATATATATATATATATATATATATATATATATATATATATATATATATATGTGCATATATATATATATATATATATATATATATATATATGTATATATATATATATATTGCGATCTGAGAGAGAGCTGAGTTAAAGAAAGAGAGAGAGTAAGAGAGCTGAGTTAAAGAGAGAGAGAGAGAGAGAGAGAGAGAAAGATCAAGCCATGAAAGCAATATTCAATATTCGAGCAAGTGGATAAGGGAGGTAGAACTGAAAAAGAATTTAGTTAAACTAACACACACACACGCACACATATATATGTGTGTGTGTGTGTGTGTGTGTGTGTTTTAGATAAAAAAAATTCAGCTCTACCTCCCTTATCCACTTGCTCGAATATTGAATATTGCTTTCATGACTTGATCTCAAATTCTTGCCACGCACACGCCAATTTTTAGCCGCCTTGCGTGGGCTAGCTGAGTGTATCCTGCACAAACCCATTTTTTATGAACCTTCACCGTTTTCTGTGGTCCTTTCCATTTTTTTTAAGTTCCCCCTTACCTGCGTGCTTCCCATGCAAAAGGGCTTCTTGTGCAAGTTGCATATGGAATTTATTATCGAAAACTGACGATAGTGAGGCATGAATAAAATATTTTGCATAAATGTATGTGTTTTTCCCCGGGGGATGCAGTAGGCGCGCTCACACAGACAAAAGGATGCATGGAAAGAGACCGGCAGAGAGATAGGATCAGGTGTGGATGTAAGAGGGAGAGCTAAAAGATGACTCGGTTGGCATAAAGCAGGATATGGACGTGATTTTTTTTAAACACCTTTTCTAAACACTTAACTCTTCCTTCTCATCACCAGGTGTTTATTTTTATTATTGAATCTCGGGAGCCCGTGAGAGGCCATTAATCATATCCCTGACATTCTTCGACCTCGGGAAGTTTTTCTCTCTCTCCTCTCTCTCTCTCTCTCTCTCTCTCTCTCTCTCTCTCTCTCTCTCTCTCTCTCTCTCTCTCTCTCTCTCTCTCTCTCTCTCTCTCTCTCTCTCTCTCTCTCTCTCTCTCTCTCTCTCTTTCTCTCTTTCTCTATTTCTCTCTCTCTCTATTCATCCATTTATCTATCTCTATCTCTCTTTCATTCTGTTTCTCTGTCTCTCTCTCTCTCTCTCTGCTTCCCCCTTTATGTCTTCCTCCCCCCCCCCCCCTTCCCTCTAACTATCTATTGACCTATCTAATCTAATCCAATCTAATCTAATCTATCTATCTCGAGGAAGAGCATATTGATATAAAATCCCCCCCGAACCATTAACAAAACAAAAGGCTCCTCTCACCGCCGACCCGCAAGCGTTCGCCGCGGAAATGCTCTCGACGGTTGATTGTGTTTCGCGGCGGTTCCGAAGAGAGAGAGAGAGAAGTCTTGGCGGTTCCCCGAGTGGACAAGGAGAGACGATTCCCCGCCATCTGTTGTTGGAGAAAACAACTAATTCTCTCGATGGCGCCCTCTTTCAAGTGTCGGGCGAGGAGAAGGGGGAAAGAAGGAGAGGTGAGGGGAAGGTGAGGAAGTTGGGAGGGGGGGGGACTTGAAGAAGAGGAGGAGGGAGGGGTGAGGAAGGGGAAGAGGTGAGGGAAAAGGACAGAAAAGAGATGAATGGAAGAAAGGGAGAACGGAGGAGAGGAGAGGGAAGGGGATGATGTGGAGTGTTCATAGCGAAGAGGGAATAAAGAAGGAAAAACAGAGGAAAAATGTGAAGGACAGAGGGAGTGGATGTCAGGTGAGAGAAAGGAAGGCAGCTTTGTGTATAAGGGTGACAATGCATGAGGTTTAAAGGAGAGGATAGAAATAGAGGATAGAGAACAGTAAATAGAGAATGGAGAAGGAGTGAATATAGGACAAAGAATAATGAACAGAGGATAGAAAATGAATAGAAGGAATAGATGATAAAGAATGATAAATAGAGGATGGAGAATAGAGAGGTGTGAATAGAGGATAGAGACTGTAGGAGGAGTAAGTAGAGGATAAATGAGAGTGAATAGAGGATAGGTGAGAGGGAATACAGGATAGAGGGAATAGAGGAAGAGTGAATAGAAGATAGGGGAAAATAAACATGGGATAGAGTGAATAGAGGATAGAGGAAGATTGACATCGAAAGCAGCCGGTTTGGAGAGGACACCTCACCTAAAAAAAAAACAATAATATGGAGAGACAACAGATCACAGGATAACAGATCTGGCGCTGTAGCCTTTACCGGTTTGAAGAATAAGTTGAAACAGTTTAGAAAGAAAATAAATGG
>BOPN01000460.1:208372-213372 GCA_017312705.2 Penaeus japonicus
ATTTATCACTTGCCATCGATTCTCAAACAGCGACAGATTCGGGTCGCAGTTAAGGAAAAAAAAAGCTTCTCGAATGGTCGACGTTATGGCACCTGGAACCAGCAAGTCGCATTAAAACCGGGTTGCGAAGTCTCGTAAAAATTGATTCGGGTATCCGGAATTTCGTGTCTCCCTTTGTTATCATTATCCGACAGTGTTCGGTTAAAACGACTCCTTATATGGCGTGGCGAGCCTCAGTACCTACCGGTTTATAGCATTTCATTTCTGTGCCGTTGTAGATTTGTAGTGTTCCCTGCTACGACTTTATACCCGCCCATAAAGCTAAACTATGTAGATGCATTAATGCTTAATGATATATTTACATAGTGGGGAGTCGAAACAGGATTCTGAATCTTGTCTCGTTCTTTTCATTTAGATACGAAGTGAAAAAAAAAGATACGAAGAAAAAAGTCGACATGTTAAAGGACGATGGCACTTAATTCCGGTTTGTGTTCTGGTGAGCAGCGGGGGCGTGTAGATGAAGATTAGGAGGGGGAGAGGGGGAGGGGTGGAGAAGAACTATAGGAAGGAGAGGAAGACGAGGGGAAGGGGGTAGGGGAAGGGGGGTAGGAGTGAAGTAGCCATTTGGACTTTGAAGAAGTTTATTGAGACAAGTGGTTACGTACATCTTAAAAGGATGAGGCAACATAGGGAAGTAGATAGAGGAGGAGAAGCAGGAGAAAAGATTGCTATAGGAAAAGGGGAGGGGGGAAATAGGGAGGGATATGGGTGAGGGGTGGGGAAGGAGGGGAGGAGGAGATGAGGGGGGGGGACGAGAATCCAATCTCTTGTGTGCCTTTCGAGACGGCCTACGAGTATAGTCGCTACTACAAGATTTTCTATTCCTTTGTAATGGTTTATGGCTTCCCCTCCTCCTACGTCCCATACTACCTCCTCCCTACCTACCCCGTCTCTCTCTCTCTCTCTCTCTCTCTCTCTCTCTCTCTCTCTCTCTCTCTCTCTCTCTCTCTCTCCTCAACTCCATCCTCTCTTCACCAAGACCCCCCCCTTCCCCACACACACACACTTTCCATCCACCCAACTTTCCTCCCCACTCCACCTCTCCCTCCCCAGCTCCATCACCCCAACTCATCCACCCCATCCTCCCCCATCCCTCCACCTCTCCCCCGCCCTCCCCTCCCCACATCCAACGCACACATGCTGGGAACGTGAAGATAACCCAACTCCCGTCCGCACACGCGCCGATGACCCGAGATAACCTGCATGTAAGGTCATTCAAGGTCAAACTTAGTTCCCCTGCGCGTGTTTGCCCTTATCGCGAAGTGTGTGCATTGGGGGTGGGGGAGAAGGACTAACTAGGAGGGAGGGAAGGGGAGGGGGAAAGGTGTTAAGGTGTGTCTTCGGTTGCGTGTTGCAGCTCAGGGCGCCTTCGTGTGACTCTGTTAGTTGCAGATGTAGGGTTTTTTTTCTTTGATTATATTTACTGGAAATGGGGAGATGAATTTACGTATAAATATGTGTTTATGTGTATGCATAAATAAATATATATATATATATATATATATATATATATATATATATATATATATATATATATATATATATATATATATATATATATATATATATATATATATATATACACACATATATATTCATGTGTTTGTTTTTGAGTTTTTTGTCTCTCTCTAAGGATATTTATAGACGTCAAATAAAGAATCATGAAGTAAATGATAATTGAATGCTTAGCAAGGAGAAATGCTTAAAAATTAGACTACATGAATTAGAAAATAATAAAATTCTACAATATAAGCTATTAAGAAAATATGGCAGTAAGAACGAAGAAAATATACATAAAAAAAATTCCCTCGGTCACGAGAAGCCCTCAAGCAGGTGTTTGCGGTTCGGCCAAGACGTTGATCGGTCTGTATATGACACCGAGAAGGGAGAAGAGGAGAAGAAGGAGGGAGAGAGGGTGGTGGAGGAAGATGGAGGAGGAGCAGAGATAGAAGAAAAAGAAGAAGAAAAGGATGAGGTAAGTAGAGAGGAAGAAAGAAGAGAGGGAGTGTTGTAGGAACAAGAACAAGAAGAGGAGGTGGAGGGGAAGGAGGGAGGGGGGAAAGTTGAGAGAAGAGGGTAGGGGGAGGAGGGATGAGGCAAAGGATGGAGAGGGGAAGAAAGGGAAAGAGAAAAGAGAAGTAAGTTCTGTCAAAATGAATGAATATTAGGGGCGAAGAGAAGGGGGAGGGTGGTTGGAGGGGAAGGGAAGGGAGTAAAAGAGAGAGAAATGAGGGAAAAGAAAGAAGGACAAACGAAGGAACAAGAGAAACGGGGTGGAGAGAAGAGAGGAAACATTTGATGAAGAGTAAAGTCGCAGTATCTTCCTTCGACCACTTAAAATGGGTAAGGAGCGCCTCGCAGACTGATAGCCGATAAGCGCCGATAACTCCCCAGGGCGGAGGGAACGCAGGGTCCCAATGAGTAATTGCACGTTGCATCTCCAACATCTCTCGCATCTCCATCTCCCTCAAAGGAGACCGGCTCAAGGATGACTATGCTGGTTATCATGAAGATGATGCTGTGGGCATAGCGAGAGTACATATGTATCCCCCCTCCCCCCTCCCCCCTACCCACCGCATGCCGCTGAGTAACATCCTGGTTCCATCGCAGAGGCGGCCATGCGCTGTCCTGTGGGGCTGCTCGCGCCCTCCTGGCCGGCCGGCCTCTGGCGCGCCCGGGAAGGACACGCGCGGGATAATGCGGTGTTTAAGTGCTGGATGTGTCTATGCATATATACATATATACATACATACATACATACATACATACATACATACATACATACATATACATACATATATGCATACATACATGCATACATACATACATACATACATACATACATACATGCATATATGCATACATACATACATACATACATATATACATACATATACATACATATATGCATACATACATACATACATACATACATATATACATACATATACATACATATATGCATACATACATACATACATGCATACATACATACATACATACATACATGCATATATGCATACATACATACATACATGCATACATATATAGGTGTGTATATATATATATATATATATATATATATATATATATATATATATATATATATATATATATATGTACACACACACGCACACACACACACACACAAACACACACACACATACACACACAAACACACATACACATAAATACATATACAAACACATACCCATGCGTTATTCTTCCTGTGTATTGGCGTAATAACGTGCAGGTAATGGCGACGAATTGGAAGTTGCTGTGCGGATGGATGGATGGATATTTAATTACTTGGTTTGTATTGTCGCCCGTCGTTTCCCTCTGTCTCCCCCCTCTCCCCCCTCTCCATCTTCTTCCCTCCCCCCACACCCCTCCCTTCAACCTCTCTCTACCCGCCCCCATCCCTCCTCCCTCTGCTACCGCCCCTTTCCCCCCTCCCCCTGTGCCCTTCTCCTTCTCTCCCCTCCCCTCTGCCTTTTGACGCCTATGAGTTCCGGCTCGTGTTTACCCTCCTTTCGCCTCTTCTCTCTCTCTCTCTCTCTCTCTCTCTCTCTCTCTCTCTCTCTCTCTCTTATTTGTGACTGTATTTGTCGTTCTTTGCCTTTCTCTGCTTTAAACTTTTTCTTATTCTCTCTCTCTCTCTCTTTCTCTCTCTCTCTCTCTCTCTCTCTCTCTCTCTCTCTCTCTCTCTCTCCCTCTCTCTCTCTCTCTCTCTCTCTCTCTTTCTCTATCTTTCTCTATCTTTCTCTATCTTTCTCTTTCTTTTTCTCTCTCTCTCATTCTCTCTATCGGCGTTACTCGGGCGAGAGGCAATAACGCCGCTGTTACGGGCGGAGCCTAGGACGGAAATTGCCTCCCAGAAACTAGCCGCTGGCATTGTATGTGTGTTTGTGCTTATGTGTGTTTGTGCTTGTGTGTGTGTGTTTGCGTGTGTGCGTGCGTGCGTGCGTGCTTGAAGCCCGAAGGGTCATCCTCGCTAATCTCGAGTGAGAGTTGTTTATTAACAGCGCACTTCAAGACGGCGTTGCAGCCTTCTCCCCCCCTCCCCCCCCCCCTTTTAGAAGAGGCGGAGTTGATTGTGTCTTGTATATTGATGAGGGGGGAGGGAAGGGATGGGGAAAGGTTGGGATAGGAGGGAAGGAGGTGAAGGAGAAGGGAAGGGGAAAGGAGGGGGTAAGAGGCGAAGGAGAAGAGAAGGGAAAGGGGAAGGGAAAGAGAAAGAAAGGGGAAATTTCGGGTAAGGAAGGGAAGGGATGGGGAAAAGAGAGGATAGGAGGCAAGGAGGTAGAGGGGAAAGGAAAGGAAGGGAAGGGAAGGGGCAGGAAGGGAAGAGAAGGCAAATGGGTAGGGAAGTGAAAGGAAAGGGAAGGGTGGGGAAGGTTAAAAGGAAGGAAAGTAGGAAGGGAAAAGGAAGACGAAGACGGAGGGTAGAGAAGAGTTAAGAGAGGGAGGGATCGAGAGGGAAGGGAAGAAGACGAGAGGGGAAGGAAGAGCAGGGAAGAAGAGGAGAGGGGGAAGAAAAGAAAGCGGAAGGGGAAGAGAAGAGAAGAGGGAGGGAGAGAGAGCGAAGAATCGTAAGCAAATTGCCGTATGAATGTTGTTCTATTCAGACGCGAGGGATCTGAAGTGCCGTGCTTAGAGATGCAAAAAGAAAGAATCTTTTGTTTTCTTTTCAAAGTAAGAAGGAACATCATTCAGCCAAGATAACAAAGAATAGCATTAACCACAAAATACAAGGCGAGGCAGGAAAAGAACAGCAAAATCTGCAACGTTTCAGATGTCCTTGTAGGTCAGAATAGTAACGTGTTTTTTCACGTTTTATTTATTTTCTCTTTACGTTGTTGCCCTTCTTACATAATTTATTTTTCCTGTGATACATTTTTTAGAACGAGATCTGTACCTGAATAAAGCAGAAGCACTTG
>BOPN01000460.1:218372-223372 GCA_017312705.2 Penaeus japonicus
ACCCATTGTTTATGTTTTGTTATTTAGCATAGGGAGAGTCAATGTTTTGGTTGT
Organism: Penaeus japonicus; assembly: GCA_017312705.2. Classification (NCBI taxonomy): domain Eukaryota; kingdom Metazoa; phylum Arthropoda; class Malacostraca; order Decapoda; family Penaeidae; genus Penaeus; species Penaeus japonicus. The sequence goes on from BOPN01000460.1 coordinate 218,427, forward strand.
TATTGAACCGTGTATGATTCAAACCGCTTATTGTACGTTGCTGTGCATAGGCCTATATTATTTAGGCTACGAATGAATAGATAATTTGTTTAATGTAGAGCCGCTATCGTTGTTATTGTTTTCGAAAAGGGGAATGTCACTTAAAGTGGTTATACCAAAATATGGCCAATAGTTATTAGCAAAGCGGCATTCGAGACTAGCTATGAAGACGGAAGGCTGAGGTTGACAGTGTATGTCTGGAATGGGCGTGTTGTGGGTGTCTCGCCACACCTTGCTTCATTGATTCTGTGTGTGTGTGTGTGTGTGTGTGTGTGTGTGTGTGTGTGTGTGTGTGTGTGTGTGTGTGTGTGTGTGTGTGTGTGTGTGTTTGTTTCTTTGTTTACCTGTGTTTGTTCACGTATGGGTTTGTTTTCATATTTATGTATATATGTATGTTTCGTTGTTTGTATGTTGTGTATGAACACATGTTTGTATGTTTTAGTTTATATTTGTATTTATATAATTATGTATTTATGCCAGTGTGTGTATGTGTAGATGTATGTGTAGGTGTTTCTATATGCATGTATGAGTATACTTATGTATGTGTTTGTCTTATTCGTTTGGTCTTTGAAAGGGGAATGGTTTATAAAGTTACCATGAAACGTTTGCATTTGTTTATTTATTGAACACTTGGACAGGGGAAGTGAGTTCGCTTGCGTGCGTGTGCGTGCGTGCGTGTGTCTCTTCGTGTTTGTGCGTAGGGAGGTTGGTGTCAGGGAAGGACAGGTGGCATGAGTGTGGTTAAGGCTGGGTTGGTTGATGGTTGTGTCCATACTGGGAGAGAAGTCTGCCCAAGGCCTGCGCTGCTGATGGTGTATGAGCCTACCTTACCACTCTCCCTCAGACTCTCTCTCGTTCATTCACTCATTCACTCACTCACTCAAACTCACTCACTCACTCACTCACTCACTCACTCACTCACTCACTCACTCAAACTCACTTGCTCGCTCACTCACTCACTCGCTCACTCACTCACTCGGTCACTCACTCACTCACTCACTCACTCACTCACTCACTCATTCACACTCACTCACTCACTCATTCACACTCACTCACTCACACTCATTCACTCTCTCTCTAACTCGCTCACTCACTCACTCACTCACTCACTCACTCACTAACTCGCTCTCTCTCACTCTCACTTACTCACTCACTCACATGTATAGCTATCCCAGAGTCATACATGTTTCTGATATTTATGCGAAAATTATCGGATTTTTTTTACACAACGTGACGTATTGTAGGCCATTCGATTCAGCCCGTTCGATTTTACCTGCTGACGTGAAAGCCCCGTAGATTTATTACAAGTGGAATCACTGGGCAGGGAATAAGGAGGAGGAGGAGGAAGGAGGAAAGAGAAGGCGGTGGGGATAGAGGGGTAAGAAAGGGAAAGGGAACAAAGAGGGGGAAGGAGGTAGGAAGGAGGAGGAGTAATTCAAAGAGGAGAGGTACATGGAGGAAGGGAGGAAAGGAGGAAAGGAAGGGGAGGGGAACAAGGAGGAGGAAAGAGAGAAAGGACAGGGGAACAAAGATGATGATGAGGAGGAGGAAGAAACTGTAAGGCTATAAGTGTTAAAAGAAAGGGAAGAAGAAGAAGAAGTAGTAGAAGAAGTAAAAGAAGAAGTAGAAGAAGAAGGAGAAGAAGGAGACAAGGGGGGTGGGAAAGGGAAAGGGGAAGGGGAAGGGGGAGGGAGAAAGGGAAGGAAGCAAACCCCACGGTATCGAGTCAGGAGTTCAATACGACTCCAGGCACACACGGTCACCTTCGTAAGGCCAAATAAAAAGCCACGTTTTCTTCCTCGCATGACAGTCGGGTGTAAACTTGGGGTTCGGGGTTTGCCTGCTTGGAGTGGCCAAACGTTGCGGCGAAACGAGGCCCTTTCCGTTCTGTCGCCCACGTTTTCTGTTGTTGGCGAGTCGACGGTTGTTGTTAGTGTTGGTGATATGTTTTTTGTTTTGTTTTGTTTTTTGTTTTGTTTTGTTTTTTTGTTCTCGGAGGGGCGTAAGGGATTTTGTTGACTTTGGTTTGGTGATAGATGGAATGGTTGATTGCTATGTGTATGAGATGGATCTAATTGTTCGACTTCTGATATCTCTTGTGTTGATTATTCGGGTTGGGTTTTGTTATTTCTTGTTCTGCTTCTCGTCCATGTTTTATCGATTTCTTTTAACTTGCTTTTTTTTTTTTCTCTCGTCTCATTCTTGTGCCCTTTTTGTTGCTTGTTGGTGCAACCCGCAGTTTTTTTAGTTTTTTTTTAGTTCCTGCGTGTCAACTTCAAAACGCCGGCTTTTAATTTTGATATCACTTTGCATCTAATCTGGTTGATATAAGCGCCTGCTATTCCACTCTGACGGATTGCTGGGGTTCGTTCGTGATGAGAACCACTTACTAACCTTGACTAATTGTACAGATTGCGTATCGGGTTCGTGTTTGAATTTCGACTTCCATAGTCTCTCTCTCTCTCTCTCTCTCTCTCTCTCTCTCTCTCTCTCTCTCTCTCTCTCTCTCTCTCTCTCTCTCTCTCTCTCTCTCTCTCTCTCTTCTCTCTCTCTCTCTCCCCCTCTCCCTCTCTCTCCCTCCCTCTCCCTCCCTCTCCCCCCCTCTCCCTCCCTCTCCCTCCCTCTCTCTCTCTCTCTCTCTCTCTCTCTCTCTCTCTCTCTCTCTCTCTCTCTCTCTCTCTCTCTCTCTCTCTCTCTCTCTCTCTCTCTCTCTCTCTCTCTCTCTCTCTCTCTCTCTCTCCCTATTTATCTCTATCGCTAAAGACAGTCTATATGCAAAAGGGGTGTTTGGAAAGATAGATAAGAAGTTAGAAAGTCGATCTGACGGGAGAAAAAAAAATGGAAGAACTAACCTTAATAAGGGTATGAGACACGACTGCGGTTACCTTTCACTATTTCGAGGCGGAACGATATTTTTGTCCATAATTTTAATTGGTCTGTCAGATTCTTTGGCAGCTGCGTTTACAGAGGTTGTCATTACTCTCTCCTTTTTTTCTGGGATGTGTCATGAAATGGAATTTATATATACTGGCGTGTGTTTAGGCCTATAAATCTTGGCAGACGTTTCTTGTCGTGTTGCCTCCTCTGCCCTCAAAGGTTTGATATTTTTCATGCATGTTGAGTGAGTAGGGGGGGGGGGGTGAGTTGAGAGCGCTTTGGTGTCTGTGTTTACGTGTATGTGTGTATGTATAGGGGGAGGGGCATAAAGATAATGCCACTCAACAGTGTTGAGAAGCTTAAGGAGTAGCAGAGTTTTAAAAAGACTTCCTCCAAAGTGTCTTGAGAAATTTCTCCTCTTTTTCCTCGTCTTCCTCCTCCCTCCTCCTCCTCTTCCTCTTCCTCCCCATCTTTCTCTTTCTCTACCTCTTCCACCTCCTCTTTGGAACTTGGGCTTGATTTCTTAGAGCGACCCACCCCCTTTATCTCCTACTCCCACACGTCTCCCCCTCCCCACAACTCCTTTTATTATTTTTGTTTTTTGGGGTTGTAGTTGAAACCTCTTTCCTTTGTATCCTTCTTTTTATTCGTGTGTTTTGTTTTAGTTGTTTTGGTTTTCAGACAAATGGAGATTGTGATGAAGGGAAACTCAACGTGATATCTTGCTTGATAGACCAAATATTGCAAGGGGATTTTTTCATGATCGCGGCAAGGTCGCGTTTCCCCTCTTTGGACGTGTCCTGAAGGTCCTTGGGGGGAAATGAGGGTAGGGATGCGAATAATTGGAGATGTAGATGCAGTCCGCTTACGTAACTCTTGCGCCGTCGGGAGGGACCTGGGTAGCCGACGGGGCGCCCGGAAGGAGCCAGAGGTCGCACTTGAGGGACTCGAGCTACTTGTCACCTGGTTACATAGTCTTCACAAAAGAAATGCGATAAGAAAGCTTTCTTCCTCCTACTCTGTCTCTTCTTCCTTTTTCTTTTGTTCCCTCTCCTTCTCCTCTTCCTCCTTGAACTTTTCCTCTTCTACCATAGCCCCTTCCTCCTCTTCCACCGCATACTCACTCGTCCTCCTCCTCCTCCTCCTCCTCTTCGCCCTCCACCTCCTCCTCCTCTTCGCCCTCCACCTCCTCCTCCCAGAGTCCTCGAAGTCAGCTTTAAGGAAGAAGAGGCCTGGGACGGCCTCTGTTAGGGCGGGAGGAGCCGCTGCTTTGAATGTGGGCGGGAGCTTCCTTCGAGCAGCTGACTGCCTGCCTGGTGGCTCTCTGTGCTGCAGGCACTCCCTTCTAGCTGCAGGAGGAGGTGGAGGGAGAGGAAGCTAGGAGGAGAGGGGTGAGATGAGAGGAGAGGAAGGAGGGGGGAGGGAGGAGAGAACAAGAGAGGTGAGAAGAGGAGAGGAAGGAGGGGAGGGGAAAGAGAGGAGAGGAAGGTAGGGTGGGAGGGGTAGGAGGAGAGAAGGGGAGGGTAAGAGGAAAAGGAGGTGATGTGGGAGGGGAAGAGGTGAGGAGGGAGGGGAGGAAGAGGTGAGGAGGGAGCGAAGGAAGAGACGAGGAGGGAGGAGGAGGTAAGGTGGATGAGGAGATGAAGTGAGGTGGGAGGGTAGGAGAAAGTGAGGGTGAGGAGAGAAGAGTAAGAGGAGATGAGGGGAGTGGGGATGAGGAAGAGGAGGAGAGAGAAGGGGATGAGGAAAAGGAGGAGAGGGAAGGGGAGGAGGGAGAGAAGGTGAAGCTGGGAGGGAATGAGGAAAAGGAGGGAGGGGGCAGTAGAGTTAATGAAGGAGTAGTTGGGAGATGAAGGGAAAGAAGATGAAAGAAGAAGGATGTGCATTCGCGAGTCTGTATAGAGAGAGGCGGCAGGGAGCTCATATCCCCGACACTCTCACAATGATTTTTAATTAGGTCCTCCTCTAAATCCGTATCTCCTCGCTCCTCTCCCAATCCCACTCCTCGCCGTCTCTCCCCTACCCTTCCT
>BOPN01000460.1:233372-245872 GCA_017312705.2 Penaeus japonicus
CAGAGATCAAATAGTCTGTGTTCTCTTTCTGCCTCATCTCTTTCTCTCTATCAGTATGCCTGGCCGTGTGTTTGTAGGTGTGCCTGTGCTGAATATGGACTGTTAATTATCGCGATATAAGTTGTGGCGGCTCGTCCAGTTTCTCAGTCTCTCTCTCTCTCCTTCCCTCCCTCCCTCCCGTTCTTTCGTTTTCTTTCCCTTTTTATCTTTCTGTCTTTCTTGTTTTATCTTTCCTTCGCGCTCTCTTTGTCTCTTTCTCTCACTGGCTCACTGACTTACCCACATCTGCTCGCTATCTCTTTCTTTTCGCCTCATCCATCAGTCTCGTCGGCCTCCTCTCACCCTCCCCCCCCTCCTCCTCCCTTCTTTCACACATTCTCTCTCTCTCTCTCTTCTCTCTTTCTCCCCCCCCTTTCCCTCACGCTCGCTCTAGGTAAGGCAAGCATGTGTATTAATAACTAACGTGGCATTTGCGAGTGAGCGAGCGAGCGAGTGGATTGATCTTTCTGGGACGGCTGAATGAATGTCGCATGAACCGGTGTTGATGATATATTATGATATTTAATAGTTGTAATGATTAATAATTATTTATCATTATTATTATTATTAAGTGTTTGAGGTGACGGGCGGGGGATGGGGGTGGGGGGTAGGGGGTAGGACGTAAAAGCGATATAGACCGTTGAAAGGAGATTAAGCAAGAGATGAAAGAAAATTGTTCTTGGGATTAGAATAAAAATGGAGGGATGGAAGGAAGGGAAGGGATGTGAGGGGAAAGGGAGAGAGAGAGAGAGAGAGATGGGAGAAAGGGAAAGATAAGTAGCGTTGGCGTGTTAACGTCGAGGTATGGTACAGCTGACAAAGATTGACGTATGGTATCCGTATGGTAGCGCGTGGGGAAACGGGCGATACGGACGACTCAGCGGCGAGTATCAGGCAGGTAAATGGTGTGTAAGTGACTTTTGAGATATGCAGAGGCGGACTCATGTATAAGCGAGTGAGCCTGGATATTGCGTATACGATAAGTGTGTAAATATGCAAAGGTTGACGCCCACTTCGCCGGTGTATAAGGAACGGAGGAGGAGTCGGTGCAGAGGCGGACGACGAATAGACAGGACAGGGCAGTGAGTATACAGGGCAGGACGAAGAGTATATAGGACAGAGCGATGAGTCTACGGGACAGGGCGATGAGTCTACAGGACAGGGCGATGAGTCTACAGGACAGGGCGATGACTCTACAGGACAGGGCGACGAATAGACAGGACAGGGCAGTGAGTATACAGGGCAGGACGAAGAGCATATAGGACAGAGCAATGAGTCTACAGGACAGGGCGATGAGTATACAGGACAGGGCGATGAGTATACAGGACAGGCAGTACTGAGGCTAGGTGCCAGAGATATCCGGCTAGATGCGAGAGTCTGAGACTGACGATGGATAATGAGGGGAAGGTGATAGAGAGAATAGTGATGTGTGATATCATATTGTTTCACTCGCTCGCAACGAGAGAGAGAGAGAGAGAGAGAGAGAGAGAGAGAGAGAGAGAGAGAGAGAGAGAGATGGCAAGCAAAACGAGAAATGCAACATTAGGGTTGTAGGCACTCGGGGCGGTGGGGTTGAGGGTGGCGTAACGGGTTGGTGTGTGTGTGTGTGGGAAAAAAAAGAAAAAAAAAAAAAAAAAAAAAAAAAAAAAAAAAAAAAAAAAAAAAAACTACAGAGAAGAAAGAAAATAAGAATAACGATAGCCAGACGAAGGCACATTCCTTTCGCCTCTTCGACTCGAGATATTACATGTTCTCTCTCGTTCTCTCGTAATAACGCTACAAAACTCCCCCTTCTCTGAATCGACGCCAGAGTAGAACGGACAAGATTCTCTCCCTCTTTTCTTTCCTCCTCTTTCACCTTCTTGTCTTCTTTTTCTCCCTCACTTTCCCTTCTCCTGGTTTCCCCTCTATTCTCCTTCATATGGTTTGTTTTCCTTTTTTTTCTTTCTCGATTTTTTTTTTCTTTCGTGTTCTTATCTTTGTGTTCTCCCGTTTCCCTCTTTCTCCTCATCTTTGTTTTTTTTTTCTTTTCGGTTTCTTATCCTCGATTTTTCCCCTTCCCCTTTATTCCCTCTTTTTTTTTCTCGATATCTTCCTTTTGTTTTCTTATCCTCATCTTCTCCATTCTCTTTCGCCTTCTTCTTCTTTCCTTCTTTCACTCCGACTTTCTCCTTCTTTATCATACATTATCTCCTCCTTCCTCTTTTTCGGATTTTTAGCTCTGCTTCCTCCATCTTTTTCTTCGTTCTCTCCTTCTCCATTACTTACCCTCATTCTCCCGCCTCCCCTACTCCCCCTTTCCCACATTCTTTCAAGTTTCGTTTCAATCTTCTCTCTCTCTTTTGCTCTCCCTCTCCCTCTCTCTCTTTTGCTCTCCCTCCCTCTCCCCCTCTCTCTCTATTACAGTTCTCTCCTTTCACCTTTATTTACATTTTACCCTCTCATTCTTTCTTCTCTTCTTCTCTTCAGCTCTTTCTCTCCCGCTCTTTCTCCCTTTTCCATCTTTCATTTCTCCCCTATCTCTCGCATTCTCTTTTTCTGCCTTGCATCAATTCCTCCTCCTCATCCTTTTATCTTTTCCTTGTCTCTCCTCCTCTCTTTCACTTTCTTCTTCTTCCTCTTCCTTCCTTCTTCTTCTTTTCTTTTCTCCCTGTTACCCCCTCCCCCCCTCCTCTACCTCCTCCTGCTTCTCCTCCTCCTCCTCTTCCTGCTCCTCCTCCTCCTCTTCCTCCTTCTCCTCCTCCTCTTACTCCTCCTCTTCCTCCTTCTCCTCCTCTTCCTCCTCCTCCTCCTCTTCTTCCTCCTCCTCCTCCTTCTTCTCCTCCTCCCCCTCCTCTTACTCCTCCTCCTCCTCCTCCTCCTTCTTCTCCTCCTTCTTCTTCTCCTCCACCGCCCCATCCCATTAATCTCGTGACGATAAGTTCCAGAATCTCATCGATTCTTTGCAATAAAAAGAAGAAGAAGAAAAAGAAAAGCAAAGAGAAGAATAAGAAGGAGAAAAGAAGAAGACAAAAGGAAAAGAAGTTAATAAGAACACCTGATCAGACACAAAGTCTAACTTTTTGTCTATCTATCTATTTAGAGGGTGTGGGTGGGTGGGTAGGTTGGTGTGTGTGTGTGTGGGGGGGGGGGGGGGGCTTGGAGAGGGTAGGTAATTAAATAAGAAAAAATCAGCGATGCGAGATGCCGGCATAATCCATTTGCAATGTAGATTCGGCCATTAGTATTCCAGAGGAAGAGGAGGCGAAGCTGGACATCAAAGGGAAATTATATGCTTGTCGCGAGAATCACCGACGCTACTTTTACTTCTGCGCCAAACTAGTTTAGATAAGCTTCGAAAGTCAAGCCCGGCCCGGCGATGGCGCTGTGCATAGTCGCGTTCGCAAACGTACGATCAAGTTTGATTCTGCGCGCGTTGTTGAACACGGTCGGGGCAAGCAGTTTGAACAAGGAAGAGAGGAAGGGGGATCTTTCATCACGCCGAGAGACGGCAGCATCTCACAGCCCTCCGAGAGTATTGCGTCGTGGATGGATCTATCATGCAGAAGACATGACGTAACGCCTGACGTTGCATGAAATCCTGCAAGAGTCCCGGTGACGTCACGAACAGCTGACTCGACCACTTCCACCTCGGCGGCAGCGGCAGTGGACCGCCGCGCGCACACCTCACGCCGCTCGCAACGACGCCACTTTGGCCGACCGACTGACGACCGATGCTCCGACGGGGATGCTGAGATCGGGAGGACGAGATCAAGCTCTAAGATAACGTCGCCGTCTCTCTCTCTATCCATCTAATTTTTTGTTTGTTTTTAAGGTTAGGAGAAAAAAAATTCTCGCCGGGTCATCTCTCTCTCTCGCTCTCGCCCCCCTCCCTCTCCCTCCCTTTCTCTGCCTGCCCCTTCCTTTCACCTCTCCTCCTGTTCCTTTCCCCTCCCTTACCCTTTCTCTCCCCTCTCCTCCCCTTCCCTTCCATTTCCCTCTTGCCCCCTCCTGCCCCGTCTCCACCCCTTCCCGTCCTCTCTCCACCCCTTCCCTTCCCTACCCCACCCCACCCTATCCCTTCCTTTGCCCTCCCTGCCCCCCCTCCCTACCTCCACGTGCCCCATGCGATAAGCCGGCCTCCTTCCACGAGATTATCACCACGAGCCATCGCTATACAGACTGCTACAGCGTAATAATTGGACGACGCATAGAGGGGGAGGCCTCGCGCTTCGAGACGGCCGGGCGATTCTACGCCTTACGCGAGAGGACCGGAAGGGTCATCTCGTACGTGGGTGCGAATCCATAGATGGGGAGGGGTGTGTGGGCGGGGGCGTGAGCGTGGGGGAGGCGAATTTTTTATTCCACCCCCCCCCCCCCCCCCGTCCCCCCCACCCCACTCCACAGATGCCGAGATGTTATCCGCTTCCCTTTGGCTTCGTCAACACGAAATGTTTAGTCCAGTTGCTATAGGGACCTTTTTTTTAGTAGGGGGATAGAAGAGAGTACCAGGGCCGGGGGAGGGGAGGGGAGGGGAGGGGAGGGGTGGGTTGGGATAGGGGGGAGGGGAAGTACCTTCAGCGTTTGTTCCGTTCCAGTCATCGTCGGTGCCGCGCAATAGTGTAATAAGTGACGCCTTCCGGAGGTGGTGTGTGTGTGTGTTTTTGTGTCGTGAGTGACGCTCTGTGGGGGTTTTGTGGGCGTTTGTGGCTGAGGGAGGAGACAGGGGTGGTCAGGGGGTGGAGGCATCTTGGGCACCGCTTTGGGCACTTTTGGACACCTTGGACACCTTGGACACTCTTGCGGTGCCCATTTAAGGGTAATGGAAATGGGACCTCGGCGTATTAAGATTATATTACCATAGTTTGCTATTATTATTGTTATTGTTATTATCATTATTATTTTTATTACTATTATTGTTATTATTATTAGACTGTTGTTATTATTATAAGATTGTTATTATTTATCCATATATTAGGATATAACCCTTATACTTTTAGTTTCCTCATAAGTGTCTTCCGAGATACGGGAGGAAGAGAGAAGAAGAAGAAGAAGAAGAAGAAGAAGAAGAAGACCAAGTGGAATTTGCCGTGTTGTTCTATTCAAATGAAGAGTGCTGTCCTTCGCAAGATTCGAGATCGTGATGACCAAAGTTGGATCAATTGAGCGTTTGGATCATAGGCGTCGATGTCGCTTCATTTTCCGGCGCAGGAGGATGAGTGGCGCTGTCTTTTCTGCGACTTATTTCATGTCTTAAGATGTGATAGCAGTTCCTTACGCGACTGGCCGAAGTTGCACTTTTTTATCATTTTTTATTCTCATTGTCATATACATTTTATTATTATTTTATTTTATTTTTTTATATATATAAAGGTCGACGTATATAATAGTGTGGGTTGTGCGAGAGAAGTGTTTCTGTTGCGTCACTCGTTCTGAATAAATCTGGTAATATTTATTTGATTTTTAAAATTTCTACCTCAGTCAAAATTTCCAGTTTTCTCTTAAAGTTTCAGTGGCCCTTTAAGACATTTTTTGGGGGTTGGGGGCATAAAACAAGAAGACAAAAGTTGTATTACAAATCCATCCACAGCCGCGCTTGCACAGAGACACACGTAACTACAATGTGAAATTTACTCCCGACGAGTAAAATGTTTGTGGCTTGGACTGATCATTAAGTATGTCAGACTTAATGACGTAAGGCAGGTAGGGGGGAGAGGGGGAGAGTGGGGGATGATAGGGGAGGGATGTTGTTTGAGAGGGGGGGGGGGGAAGGTGATCGAGGAGGGAGGTTGAGAGGGGAAGGGATGAGGAGAAGGAGGGGGGAGGAAGAGGGAATTCAGTGAAGCAGTTGTTGTGACGCCATCATTTATTTTGCCGAGTTCGGACTGTCTCCGTGTGGCCTGGAGTCGACACTGACGGAGGAGGTGTATGAGATGTTCGTTCCGTTCGTTCGTTCGTTCGTCCTGTTCCTCCACCTCTTCCTCCTCCTCTTCTTCTCCCCCCCCCCCCCATTCCCCCAGCTCCTGCTCCATCTTCTCCTACTCCTCCTCAACCTTCTAAACCTCCTCCACCTTCTTCTTCTTCTCCTCCTCCTCAACCTTCTCCTCCTCATCCACCTTCTTTCACTTTCTCCTCCTCCCCCTTCCTCCACTTTCTTCTCCTCCTTCTCCTTCTCCTCTTCTTACCGTATTTCCTTCTGCGGATGCCTGCTTCGGTGACTGAGACTTGAATCACGAGGACGTCCTTCGCCGTCGTGCTCTTCTACGCTTGCTATCTACATATCCCCTTTCCCCCTCCTTCTCTCTCTCTCTCCCTCTCTCTCTCTCTCTCTCTCTCTCTCTCTCTCTCTCTCTCTCTCTCTCTCTCTCTCTCTCTCTCTCTCTCTCTCTCTCTCTCTCTCTCTCTCTCTCTCTCTCTCTCTCTCTCTCTCTCTCTCTCTCTCGCGGTGATCAATAAATGCTTGCTGAAGGAGGAGCAAATCTCACAGGCACCCTCACATGCTAGAGACTCGGATGCTGAAGTGATTCTTAAAGGCGATCGACTCGGCATCACACGAATTCTGTCGGGAGAGGAGAGGTTCCATGACGACTCGAGATTCAGCAGCGGTTGGTCGTTCGAGGGATAGGGATAGGGAGGGGGAGCGTTGTTTGGGAGGGGAGGGGGAGTTCGAAGGGTCTTGGGTTCTCTTTGTCATTGGGATGGAGGTGTGTGGAGGTTGAGAGGCGGGGGTGGGTGGGGGGGGGGGTGTAGGTCACGGATGGGTTGATCTGGAATGGGGTTTTGGAAGTGCGAGAGAAGTATGCTGTACGTCTTTAGGCAAAGGTTTCCGACGCGTAGAAGGAAGGAAGTCACGCAGCAAGTGTCCGGAACGAGGACAGAAGGACGCGACTCCCCTCCGCACTGGACCGTGCATGGCTCCCGTCGACCCATCAATCGCGTGCTGGAAGTACTCGCGGCACGGCGCCCGTAAGCGCCCGCTCAACCGCTGGCGTGCGGTGCGCGACGGGCACGTGAAATGGCCGGGTGCTCTCCACCAGCCTCGGATCAGAAGGCGCCCGCCAGCTATACGACGTGACGCCCGAATGATGGCTCCTCGTCGCCTGCAGGAGGAGCCTCGTTGGCGGCTGCCTCGTGCCCCGAGGAACTCGCCGGTGGGGAGCCCGAGCGCCCTGTCAAGCAGACAAGTTGGCCGACTAAGTGGCCTATCAAGCAGAAAGATGACGATATTACCAGGCGGAAAAGGAACAGGCATACCCACGCTGCCTAGTACTCACCGGATCGGTAAATTACCCAAAATTGGGTCGGACCCAGCATCCGAGCCGCTGAACAGAGAGGCTGGCCCAGCTCCCGAGTTAGCAAGACGGAAAAGCCGGCCTGTACCCGCGGCGGGAAACGACCCGCCGCTCCCCTCCGGCCCGTGGCTTCCCAGCAGAAAAGAAGACATTCCGAGCAGCAGGAGCATCAGCAGGAAACTGACAGCCACCGTGCACCCCCAACCCGTCGATCCGGTCCTCGGAGGCAGTAAATCACGTCGTAAAAGCCAGTCGAGTTCGCGCGACGAGCGTAGGGTACACGCAAGCGCCCTTGGATTGCGGGCGTGGTTGCGGGGCGTGTCGTGTGGGTGGGGGGGATGCGCTCCCCTCTGCTGCTGCTGCTGCTGCTGCTGTTGTCACTGCCAACCCTTCCCCTGGCTCTCTGCTGTCGCCAGGAAAATCAGCAGGAGGTTCTGTGAGTAGGGGGTGTATTTGTGTGTGGAGGGAGGGGGGGCGGAACTGGGTTTACTTCTGGCCAGATTCCGTAGCTTTTGCACACTTTGGTTCATGTAAACTTCAGGTAAACATTTTTTCCCGACATGATTTTGACTGTTTCGGGTGAGCAGTACGTTCTCTACCTGGGAGTAGTCTCGGGACAAATCAGGATGTACAGACCCCAATAAATAATGTGTCTTCTTTATATAAATAGACGCACCGACATAAGATAATGTGCTCGAGCAGTCAGCGTACCTGTAAATTATTTTTTGCCATGTATTGATAACACCATTGATAAATTTTCGACGAAAAAAAGGCTAATCAGATAACCTTTCCCTGTATGCCTTCTCTTATTGCATGATAAAGCTGCAACTTGCACACGGACGGTCACTGGATACCCTCGGGTCAAATGTATATATTCATTATCCTGCGGTGGATGTTATTTACTGCCGCAAATCCTGCAGTGTAGAGGCGACGAAATGATAATGAACTCAAAAACCTTTAATGAACGGTGCTTAAAATTCATCGGTTCATATTACTGAAGTCGCTGAACGCATAGCAAGATGGTGTTGCACAATGTTTACATGTTACGAGTGCGGACTTGTATTTATGATGGCGATGGCAGGCATGTGGGTACGTACTGTACATGCTAATCGCAGTTGTGCCAAAGGATTGGGCTCATGTACCCGCTGATATCGTCTTGCACGTTCATTAACCTTATTTCTATTGTTTATTCGGTTTATTTATTTATGTACCAGTGTCTTTCTGTCTTTACATCCTACGGGATACGCCTAGCTAAGATTAGGTGCTGAGGGGATGAGGAGGGGGAGGTCCGATATTATCCCGATACGCTCTTAACAATGCCAGATAAGAGATAACGATCCCCGCGAGATTTGCATATCACCCATCATAAATTGAACCCCCCCCCCCCACCCTACGCTACCAATGTCAGCAGCTCGTAAACCGTTCCTCACTCCCACCCCATCCTCCCATTCCCTACCCCTTCACCCCTTACCCCTTACCCCTTACACCTCACTTTCCCCTTTCCCCTTTCCCTACCCCCAACCCTCCCACCTCTGCATGTTCTTCGCCCGAGTCACGAAGGTGGGATTTGGTTCCTCTGGCCGCCCGCGTGGGCGTGTAAACTCCCTCTCCGGGCCCTCATGCCAGGGGAATGGCGCCCATATCTCTTGTTTACCCAGACTCGCCAGACATATAAACTCTTGCCACCTGGGTACGCGTTGTCCTGCCCCGCGTTACGGCTGGGATGTGGCTATCTCTTTACCCCTCCCTTTCCCCATTCCCCCCCTTCCCTCCTCCCTCCTCCCTCCTCCCTCCCTCTCTCCGCCAGTCTCTCACTTCCTCACAACCTTTTTTGCCAGTCGGAAATGTATACGAAAGAAAGTAAACATAGAGAATGAAGGTGTCTACGTGAGTCATTTCAATCAGTTCATTTTTTTCGCGGAGGGGGGGGGGGGGTGAAGGAGGCATCATAAGGTAGGGTGGGGGAGGAAAGACAGTGGGTCGATAGCAAAAAAATAGTGCAAGTTCGTTTTGGCTTTTTTTTTGCGTCGCCTTGGAAAAATCTCTTTAGAAAAAGAGATTTGTTGGTGTATTTTTGCCTCCCAATTGTCAGCGAGAAGGACAGCGGTTAGTATTAGTGTCATGCTGTGGTTAAAGGGGGTGCCAGTGCCAGGAGAGAGAGAGAGAGAGAGAGAGAGAGAGAGAGAGAGAGAGAGAGAGAGAGAGAGAGAGAGAGAGAGAGAGAGAGGGAGAGAGAGAAGACTAGGGTAGAAGGAAGGGACGAGATTATATGAGGAGAGGGAAAAAGTGGCTAAATCGTCGGCCGACAAGATAAGAGAATTGCACACACACAAACATACATTCGTTATATGTTTGTGTCCGTGTCTGCATCCGTGATTGTACCTGTTTAAGAATATTTATGTGTGTGGATACTTATATACTTATATGCACATACACAAGTGAATATGCATGAATCCAAACGAACATAGACACACACTTTCTTGTCTGTCCATGAAAAAACACACACACTGAGCCTGGTTGTGACACTCAAGACCTGTGCCTGAGCAACACCATCCCAGCGGCACCCCGGCCTCGGAGATCACCTGAAGCCAAGCCACGCCAGCCCCTTGCGAAATGGCCCATCGCCCGGCTATGTATCATCGGGAAATGGACCTTAGCGGAGGCGGGGGCTTGGCATTATCTCTCCCTCCGGGCTAGGATATTCTTTAATAAGATAAAAAAAGATGGAAATTCGAGTCGTAAAGCTGCCTCGGGAGGCGCTCTACTGCCGCGTGGCGACCCGACGGCGGCGCGGGCGGGGGAGGCTGAGCGGTGGCCGGGTGGGCGGAGGAAGGGAGGGAGGGAGGGAGAAGAGAGAAAATGAAGAAGAGGAGAGGAATGTTTGGCAAAAAAATGAAACTAAGAAAAGGTTATATGGAGGGAGGAAGAACGGGAAATAATGCAAGGAAAGCAGAGGGCGGACACACACTCACTCATTCACTCACTCACTCACTCACTCACTCACTCACTCCAGCGTCTACCCCTACCCTCACACCCACCTCTGCCCTCTCCATCAGCACCTTCCTGGTTACGAAATAATCGCCCACTCGGCTCACTCGGAAGGCGTCGTGCCCGAAGACCGTCTCTCCTCTCCTCTCCTCCGTCGGCGATACTCTTAGCCCTCGGCGCGACCGCGAGTGTTACGGGCGGTTTCGTGGAGTGACCGGTCGCCCCGCCGTCTTGCCGCGCGCGACGCTCCTCGGTGGTTGCCGTCGGCGGGGCTTTTGCGCTGGTTGCACTTGGTTATTTGGTGGGGGGGGGGGGTGCTTGGTTGGTTGGTTGTTTTGCTGGTTGCGTATTTGGTTGATGGTTTAGCTAGTTATGTATATTGTTGATTGGTTGTTTAGCTAGTTGTGTTGTCGGTTGGTTGATTGGTCGGTTTAGCTATTTAGAGAGTTGATTGGTTAATTGGTTGGTTTGTGGTTTAGCTAGTTGGATATATGGTTGGCTGATTGGTTGACTTTTTGTTTGGTTTATGTGGCAGATTTTTTTTTTTTTTTTTTTTTTTTTTTTGGGGGGGGGGGAGAAGATTGCGTTTTGGTGTTATTCTAATGTTGTCAAGTGCTGCTCTCAATTTCCCTTACATTATCACATCGTTTTGGTACGAGCAGTAAAAGTCGTTAGACCATAATGCCAGACCTTTAAAAGTTAATTAAAACCCGTAGGAGAGTACGCCGTAGTGGCCAGGAGGGAAGGACGCGCACAAAAAGAGAGTATAAAAAAAGAAGGGAAAAAAAAGAGAAAATTAGCCCATAGAAGTGAGTGACGCAGCAAGAACAGCAGGGGTGTTACTCCACGCAACGCTTCTCTCACGCACAGAACTCGTAATAATTTCAACGTCATTAACGACTACAGCGATTTTTTTTTTTTTTTTGGGGGGGGTGAGGTGGAGGTGGAGGTGGAGGTGGAGGTGGAGGTGGAGGTGGAGATGGAGGTGGAGACGGGTTTAGGGGAGGGGGGGATATGTTGCGGGTTTGTCTCTACTCCGATGAGATTATGGTGATGATGATTAACTTCGAGAACTAAGCTGGGTTCTGAGAGAGAGAGAGAGAGAGAGAGAGAGAGAGAGAGAGAGAGAGAGGGGAAGAGGATATTGGAGAGAGAGAGCGCGAGAGCAAGAGGGCATGAGCCTAGAGACAAATTGACAGGAAGAAAATACGAGAATGGCAGTTTGATAATCTTGTTATAAATTAGATCCCTTTCGCTTAGGCCTATTCCCAAGGTCGATTGCGTCACAAATGAATGTCATAGGAAGTTTGACAAAGGCCGGGGACAAGTGGGGGTGGGTGGGAGGGGGGATACCGAGATTATTGAGAGGAACTTTGCGTTCTTTCATTCCCTGTTCTTCATTCCTTTCTTTCTTCAGCGATGAGGGTAGGAGAAGAGAAGAAATAAAGGATGGAGACTTGGGAGCACAGGAAAGAGGAAAAGGGAGTGTAGAGAGGGGGGAAGAACAAGAGGGGAGGACAGAAGAAAGAGAGGAGGAGGAAAGAAAAAGAGGAGAGGAGGGGGGGAAGAAGGAGAGGAGAGGGTAGAAGAGGTAGAGAAGAGGGAGGAGAGAGTGCGAGGAAGAGGAGAGGGGGGAGAGAGAGCGAGGAAGAGGAGAGGGGGGAGAGAGAGCGAGGAAGAGGAGAGGGGGGAGAGAGAGCGAGGAAGAGGAGAGGGGGGAGAGAGAGCGAGGAAGAGGAGAGGGGGGAGAGAGAGCGAGGAAGAGGAGAGGGGGGAGAGAGTGCGAGGAAGAGGAGAGAGGGGAGAGAGAGCGAGGAAGAGGAGAGGGGGAGAGGGAAGAGGCAGCAGGCGGGATGGACCAATCTCACCGACCCAACGTAATTGGATTTCTCTCTCCCAAGTTTGTTATGTGACTTCGCATCAAATTATGCTGCGTGAACCTTGTTGTTAAAGTGTGCGAGTGCAAGTGCAAGAGGGTGAGGTACGCTGGCGGACATGCACTTGCTCACACGCACGCACGCACTGACACGCACACGCACATACATACACGCACACACACACACACACACACACACACACACACACACACACACACACACACACACACACACTGGCATACATACACATACATTCTCACTCACACTCACACACTCACATACTCACCTACACTTCATAACTCTCACTCCCTCCCTCCCTCACTCA
>BOPN01000460.1:250872-260872 GCA_017312705.2 Penaeus japonicus
GAGAGAGAGAGAGAGAGAGAGAGAGAGAGAGAGGGAAGGAGAGGGAGGGAGGGAGAGAAGGAGAGAGGAAAGCAAGAGGAAGGAGGAGGAGAAAGAGAGGTGGAGAGGAGGGGGGGGGGCAGGATAGGTCTCCTCTGCCCTTCGCCTCGTCCGGTTTTGTTTACCGACAAGATTCTTCGGGTAGCTGAAGTGCTGGGGTGGGATGGGGAAAGAGGGTGAGGGAGGAAGGAGGAAGGGAACGGCTGTATGTGTGTGTGTTGGGGGGGGTCTGCGTACGCGTGTACGTGTTAGTGTAGAAAGTAGAGAATAATTGGTTAGATTTTTTTGTTACTTTTGATAGTCCTTATAAAGGCGTGGTATGAAGAAATATATATTTTTCTATATTTAGGTTTTTTATATATTTATTTCTGAGTTCTGTGACCATGACGATTACTTCACCCGGATACATGGCGTTAGAGACACATTAGTCAGCAGGTTGATGTGTCAAACAGCTGATGGCCAGGAAATGTCGGCTCAGACGCTGCTAATAGAAATTGTCCGTCGGCGCGGTGTTTGTGAGAGGGAAAGAGAGGGAAGGAGGGAGGGAGATGAGAGGGGGAAGGAGAGGGGCAGAGAGGCAGGGAAGAAGAGAGATGGAGGGAGAGGATGAGAGAGAGAGAGAGAGAGAGGAAGGGAGAGATAGATAGAGACCGAGATAGACTGAAGGTATAAATGACCGAGTGAATATAAGCATGCACGCACGTGTGTTCATGTAAGCATTGTACGTGCGTGCGTGTGTTGGTGTGAGCGTGTACGAGCGGTGTACGACGTACGTGTGTGGCCTAGCAAGGCGGTCACTGGGGCAGTCTCCCGTGTTCCTCGCATTGGTCTGCCGTGTCGATTGATGAAGCCTTGTCTTTGTCCAGGTCTGGGATTGTTCCTCGGGAGATTCTTCCTTTTTTCCAAATGATGATTGGACACTTGGGAGAGATTGGATGATCTTTCGTCTTGTTTCTTTGTTGCCGTTGGTGGAGTTATGAAATTCTTAATCGTAAGCACAAGTTGACCTGATTATATATACTCTGTAGGTGCGGGACATAATTTTCACTCTTTTTCTTTCTCGTTTATCTTATTGATTCAGCATTGCTTCGCACCAAATAAATCATTCAACAGCAACTAGGCTGCCATAGCAAATTCGCACAAAAAAGGCACAAAGACACAAGCGAAGGGGTCGTTCAGTTCGGACTCTCTAACACAGGAGACGAGGCGCGGTGAGGAGTAGCAAGTATTCTTTTCCTTCTCCATTTTTTTTTATAAGCTGTCTTATCATCACGTTAGAGGTCATGGGAGAATAAAAAATACACGTGCGTTATATACACCCACACGCACACACACACGCACACACATCGACTTAAATCACGCACACACGGCTCAGCCTTGACCTCAGGATTGGTACGATATTCGAGGAAGGGGAGAAGGAGAGAGAGAGAGAGAGAGAGAGAGAGAGAGAGAGAGAGAGAGAGAGAGAGAGAGAGAAAGAGAGAGAGAGAAAATAGAAACAGAGACAAACAGAGACAGATAGACAGATAGACAGATATCAAGCAGAGACACAGACCTACATACCCGCAGACATACAGACACAGAGCCAAATGCTAGAATTGTGCTAGTGAAATGGAAATAATGAGCGCATCTTGCATTTCATGTTGAGGTGATCATTTTATTCGGGACAATGATAATGACCCTCGCGGGGAACGAGCTCAAACGGCGCCCAGGACGTTGCCGCACGAAAGCTCCTTCCTTTGGGGCGATCAGACAGGCAGGCAGGCAGGCAAGTAGACACACGCACGCACGCACGCACGCACGCACGCACGGACGCACGCACGCACGCACACACGCACACACACACACACACACACACACACACACACACACACACACACACACACACACACACACACACACACACACACACACACACACGTAAATATAGATATACATATATACATATATATTTTTTTATGTATATACAAAAAAGAGCACCGTATTATTATCTAGTTACTGGGTAATTGCGTTGTCGTTGCCTTTGCCTTGCCTTCGCTTGAGGCATCTCTCTACGCTTGCAGTTGCTAGTGCAAGTAGAAAATAATCTTCTTTATCGGTTTGTGAGTCAGTCGTTATGAGAAGATAAGTAACAGCTGTAAAAGGGGAAGCCATTTTTATGATGGTGATGATAAGGAGAAGCCAATAATGATGGTAATGATAATGATACTTATGGTATTGATGAATTATCGAAAATATGCTATTCTTAGTAGTAGTAGTTGTAGTGTTGTTATAATTGTTAATGTTGTTATTACTACTACTGTTACTACTGCCACTACCACCACCACCACCACCAGTACTACTACTCTTGTTTTTTTTTAACTGTATTGTATAAATTTCGATTGTGAGAAAGGATAGCGGAAAATATTACTATAGTCTCTCTCTATCTTTATATCTATCTTTATATCTCGCTACTACCCAATATCTATATACCTATAACTATCTATCTATCTATCTATCTCTCACTTTTCTATATTCTCTCACTCTCTCTTTTCTCTCTCCATCTGTCTATCTCCTCTCTTTTGGTCCTCGCGTTTATAGTGGAAGCCATTGGCAGCGGAGGTCACGCTCCATTATTGGAAGGAGGAAAAGCTCGTTTTGTCCGTTATGGATGTAACTGTTGTTGTTCTTGTTGTTTTTGGTGTTTTCCATTTCTCCTTGTAATTAAAGGAAGCCCCGCGAGTTCCAGCAGACACGTGCAACCTTCTGCCTTCCTTAAGAAGCGGTTTCTCTGTCTGTCTGTCTGTCTGTCTGTCTGGCCGTGTATCTTTTTATTTAACTCGTCGTGTACTATCTTTATGTATGTACGCACGTTTGTGTAAGTGCGTGTGTATGCGTGTGAGTGTTTGTGAGAGTGAGAGTGAGAGTGAATGCACGAATATTAAAGTGTTCTTCCGTCCTGAGTGAGCGCCACTCTCTTCGAGTGTGCAATAAAAACGGTGTAATGAGGGTGTCATTCGTCATTGGCCGGATGTTGCAGTGTTGCAGGGTTTGATTATATCGATTGGTGTTGTGTCTTGGACGTTCTGGTGCATCAGTGGGAGGTTGGTTTTTAGTGCCCTCTTTCGCGTTGAAGGTTCTGTTTTGATGCTGTCTTTTCAATGATTTATTGCATTGCTCTTTTGAGTTTGTTTGTCCTATTCCTCGTTTGTTCCCGTCTTTTCGTCGGATGAGGGAATCTAAGGTTTAAAAGACCTGGAAAAGGAGATAGCGAAAAAAAAAGAACATGAAACAAGAGAACAGAAAGGTGACGCCGCGAATACTTTTAATTAAACGAAGCCACACGAGCTCTTTCGAACACGTGCACTTTTCTGCTCTTCTTTTGGAGATGATTGTTTATTTGCTTATTTGTTGTGCTCTCCCCCCCTCCTCTCCTCTCCTCTTTATCAATGGAACATCGACAGTGGACAAATACATGCGAATGCCTTGGCTGCCACTTCTTTGGGGAAGGGAGGGAGGGGGGAGGGGGGAGGGGGAAGTATTATGTCCCCATATATACTAAGTATATGATCAGTGGAGGTTGAGAGTGGAGAGACACACGTAATGAATTTTTTTTCCAATAAGATAGATGGGCAGAAAAGTCGATAGATTCTAAATAGACGTGGATTAAAAGCATTCAGTGCATAAGAATGATAGATAGTGCATAGTTGTAGATTTTGATTCAAGACATTGATTAGGAACTCTAAGCCGCAACATAGCAAAGTGTCCAGAGCAACGAGGAAGTGCGTTCACAACGGGGGGGGGGGGGGGGCGCTAGACTAAACATTTCTCGAGATAATTCCTCTGTCTTAGCTGTCGTTACCTTATGAAAGAGGATTGAGGAAGTGCTACGGATATAGGAAATGGGTGTATTGTTTGTTTTTATTTTTTATTTTTTTATTTGTAATGTGTTTTTATTTTTATGTTAAAGTTTTGGGACCTAATTAGTTTATATATATATATATATATATATATATATATATATATATATATATATATATATATATATATATATATAAAATATATATATATATAATATATATATATATATATAATATATATATATATATATATATATATATATATATTCATATATTTATATTTACACATTTATACATACATATATATATATGTGGGAATGGGTCTTTTTTTCTCACTTTTGTATTATGATAATTCACCACGCCTTTAGTGAGATTGTTAGAAAAATTACAAGAAACTAACAGTGATGTTAATGATCATGGTAATAAAGATTAAAGATCGAATATGCGCCTCTTTGGTTATACAACAGTAGAACCGCGGTCGCGCCGTGATTGACCGATTGCGCATGACGTCACTGAGACCTCACAACTTGGAGACCCCTGGCGAGACATTAAAGAGGAGGGGGAGTGAGAGGGAGAAGGAGGTAGGGGAGGAGGGGAGGGAGAGAGTAGGAGGTAGTGGAAGAGGGAGAGGAAGAGAGTAGGAGGTAGGGGAGGAGGAAGAGAAGAGGGAGAGTGTTGTGTGGGAAAGGGAGATGGGGAGAAGAGGGAGAGAGGAAGGGGGGGAAGGGAAGGGGGTTGGGGTATGATGTGATGACGTAGAGATGATTACATATCTGTGAACCGCTGACGTGAAAGATGATCCTGGCGACACCGAGCCTTCTCTCTCCTCCTCCGCCTCTCGCCTCGGATCCCACGAGACGAGACTTGCTTCCAAGGGGTTATTGAATTTGTTTTAATTGTCCTTTATTCTTGTTGTTTCTTCTTCGTTCTAGATCTCTCGTTGTGTTCATAGATTTGCGTTGTATGCTTGCTCCTTGTTACTGTTGCTGTGTACTCTTCTCTCTCTCTTTCTCTCTCTTTCTCTCTTTCTCTCTCTCTCTCTCTCTCTCTCTCTCTCTCTCTCTCTCTCTCTCTCTCTCTCTCTCTCTCTCTCTCTCTCTCTCTCTCTCTCTCTCTCTCTCTCTCTCTCTTTCTCTCTTTGTCTCTCTCTCTTTGTCTCTTTTTTCTCTCTTTCTCTCCTTGTCTCTCTTTCTCTTTCTCTCTTTCTCTTTCTCTCTCTTTCTTTCTCTTTCTCTCTCTCTCCTTCTCTCTCTCTCTCTCTCTCTCTCTCTCCTTCTCTCTCTCACTCTCTCCTTCTCTATCTCTTTCTGTCTGTCTGTCTGTCTGTCTGTCTGTCCCGCCAACTTAATTATTGTGCAGTTAAGATTGCCTGCAGATATGGTCGTTTTATCATTTGAATCTTCGATATAGGCTATTGGATGTAATATTTATTTTTGTTATTATTATATGATATTATCATTGATGTTCGTATTGTTTTGTTACTATTGTAACCGTTGTTATCGTTATTATTATTATCATTATCATTATTATTTTTATCTTCATTTTTATTATTGTTGTTTTTAATGTTTTTGTTTGATTAGTGTGTATGAATATTTATTGTTATCGTTATTTCTGTAATAATTATTATTGTTGTATTTGCTACTGCTGTTATGACTATAATATAATAATTATTATCATTTTCATTAAAGGCGAAATCTGTCAATAATCTCCGGGAATTTATTGCTTGGCTCTGTAATGGTGTTTTCGTCGACAGGTTTATTAGAAATTAAATATCTGAAGTTGATGGTCGTTGGGAAGGGGGTGGGGGGAGGGGAGGGGAAAGGGCAAAGGGTAGAGGGGAGAGGTATGGGAGAAGAATAAGAAGGAAGGGGAAGAGGGAGAGAGAGAGAAAGAGAAAGAAAGGAAGGAAGATAGAGGAAAGAGGAGAAGAGAGGGGAAAGCATTGGAGATGGAAGGAAAGAGACGAAAAAAATAAGAATAACAGAAATAAAGATTTGTAATAGAAAGATAGAATTCAGCAGAAAAGAGAAAAGAAGACATGAGAGAGAGAGAAGAGAAGAGACGCGAGGGGAGGAGAGAAAAACCCAGCCGAGTCAATTAGCCTCTGATCTTTCCAGCAGTGTCAATAAAGTCTACGGAATTACCTCCCTATTTTCCCTATCCCGACGTTGTGTGGCTCGGAGGCTGTTCCCATATACACGGTCAATATACAGTACGAGAGGGTGGTCGTTACTGCCTGGTGGGAGAGGAATGGGGGGTGGGGGGGGGGGGTTGAAGACGATGAGGAGGAAATAAGAGAGAAGACACATAAGACCTAATAAGAATTATTAGAAGATGTGGAGATAATGAAGAAGAAGAAGGAAAAGGAAAAGTGAATACATTGCAGACACACGCACACACATACACACACACACACACACACACACACACACACACACACACACACACACACACACACACACACACACACACACACACACACACACACACAAGCGCGCGCACACACATTCATATAGATGTAATGAAGCAGCTCCTCGCCCACACGTTCAACGTTCGTAATGAGTAGCAGGGCGTAATCAGCTTCTTTCCCCCTAAGAGAATTTCTGACGTAAGGAGGACAGGGCGGAGGGCGTTGGGCAATCGCGAGGACTCCGGCGATGAGCGTATGCGAATGCTTCCTCTCGCCCTTAATGGAGGGAGGAGGGAAGAAAGAGGACGAGGAGGGCGGGACGGTTCGGGACGGGACGGGGAGAGGGAGGAGGTGGGGTCGAGGTGAGGGAGGGAGGGAAGGAGGAAGGGAGGGAGGGAGGGAGGGAGAGGAAATACTTATTTTTTTTTATATGGCTGTCTTTCTCTCTGGTCCCTCCCTTTCTCATTCTTCCGCTTCTCTTTTCCCCCTCATTTCCTCTCTCCGTTCCTCCCTCCCCTCCCCGGTCCCTCCCTCCCGCACTCCCTTTTACTATTCTACTCCATCCCTCCCTCCTCCCTCCTCCCCCCTCCCTCCCTCTCGGATGGATCGTATCTCCAGCGGGCCATTAGTGCAAGGCCCATGAAGAGGCGAGGCAAAGGATAATGGCCGCGACGGTGGCTGGCGCGTGGACGGGTAATTTGCATCATTTTTTTCCTCATTTTTTTCTTCTTCTTGTAGTATGTGGATACTTTATTTATGATGGAATTAGAGGGACGATGAGATTTCGGGACAAGTTCAGCGAAAATGCAGGAGTAAATGTTGCTGTGGGTTAGACACGTCATCAGGAGAGGTAACGATTATGGAGACAGGCAGATGAGGGGAGTAGGGAGTAGAGGGGAAGGGGAGTAGGCTGATGGTGTGAGTTGAGAGTAGAGGGGAAGGGGAGTAGGCAGATGGTGGGAGTTGAGAGTAGAGGGGAAGGAAGCTGGGGGTAGGTAGTGGGAGTAGGAAGTAGAGGGGGAGGAAGAGGTAGGTAGGTAGACGAGGGGAGTAGGGAGTAGAGAGATGGTGGGGTTAGAGCAGTATATGGGTGGGTTTGGAGGTGGTTTATGGGGAACAACGACCACATATGGACATGGGAAAAGCTGCTAAAGAAGAAGAAGAAGAAACACTTTAATTTTGTTGTGTAAGGAGTCAGATTTTTACGAATATATTTGACTTCCATTATCCTAACAAAACAAAAAAATATATATATAATTTGTCACTTCATTGATGTTCTTGAAGAGATGTATGATATTCAAGATGTTTCTGGTTATTCGACATATTTCGCCACGTCTAATAAGTTGTCATGGCTGACATATTATTTTCCGAAGCAAGAAGCCATATTTAATACTTTGGCCCTCCTTTTGTGACGCTCCTCCGTGCTTCTTCTCTTTCCTACGAATGCTGATTTTTTAAAGGCTTCATGACCGAGACATGAATTTGCATTTTTTTTTTTTTTTTTTTTTTTTTTTTGCATTATTTGCTTTTTTTTTTTTTTCTTCAAATTATTATTAATAGCACTTTATCGAGAGTGACATCACGGTACTTTTAGCGATGATAATTGTATATTGCGAAAGAAGCGTAAGGTGGGCGATAAAGGGGAGTTGGGGGTGGGGGGGGGGAGGATTTTTGGCAGACACGACGCAACGTCACAGTGAGGCGAGCTTCCCGTTTTCCGAGGTGCGAAGTGATGACGTCAGGTTGAAATGTCCCATTTTCTAAGTCATGACGTCACACCCTGAGCAGTATCCCGTTTTCCTAGGAGGTGATGACGTCACATGTGAAGTAGCGTTTTCTTTTTCTCGGTTTTGAGACCTGGTCTGCTTTGCATTTCGTGAATCGGAGAGAGAGAGAGAGAGAGAGAGAGAGAGAGAGAGAGAGAGAGAGAGAGAGAGAGAGAGAGAGAGAGAGAGAGAGAGAGAGAGAGAGAGAGAGGGGGTTCTTTAATTGGGAAAGGAAATGGGCTCCTGTTCGGATATTGTTCATCAATTGTAGTTATTATAATTGCTGTTGATGGTGCTATTGGTATGCAACTGTTATTGTTATTATTATTAATTTTCATAATTTTTACTGTAATTGTATTATTGATATTGATTATGGTAATGATGATAATTACTCTTGTTTCAACGCATTGCAAACAACGGAGGCCAAAGGAAACCCACGAACTCCTTTGTGGGCTCAGATTTAATTGTTGACAATCTCTTTCTCTCTCTTTTTCTCTCCCTTAATCCTCCTTGTCATCATCCTAAACCCCCAAAACAAACATGAGCAAGAACAGCAACAACAAAAAAGTAGCAGGAACAACAAAAATAACAACGACCCCCCCCCCCCCCCCAAAAAAAAAAAAGCTAAGTCGTTCCGTAACTCGAAACTCGAGTGTGTGAAACAACAGCAACAACAAAAACACAGTAGCAGAAACAAAAACAGCAACAACAACGACGACGACGACGACGATGACGATGATGATGACCCCCTTGACCTTAGTCGTGTATCTCATTCAGCTTCGTCGTCGGACACATGGGGAGGGCAGGGTAACAGTGTAGTTGATATTAGCGTGTATTATTTCCATCGTCGGCCATTGCGCCATGCATTGGGGTGGGGTGGGGTGGGGCCAGGGCGGATGGTGGGTCATGAGGGAAGGGTGTGTTGGGCCGGTTCGAGGGGGAGGGGTGGAGGGTATGTGGGGTTGGGTAGGGTGTTGTTTTTTTGCGCATTTTAGTGGGATGTTGTTGCGTCTAGTGGATGGGTTGAGGGTTATTTGTGTGTGCGTGTATGTGTGTGTGTGTGTTCGGGGGGGGGGGAGAAGAAAAGCTTATCCAATCGTTCTTCTTTTCACTCTCCGTATTTCTATATTCGAACACCGAAGCAAATACCAAAGATACCTTCGTCTAATTAAGATAAATGTATACTGCCCAGTATTGCTCTCAGACGGGAATGTCCCCAGTACAAAAAAATACCCCCCATGAAGAGAGAGAGAGAGAAAGAGAAAGAGAGAGAGAAAGCAGGAACTAGGGAGAGGAAACGAGGAAGAGGAAGGAGATGCAAATGTAGAGGGAGAAGGGGAGGGAAAGAGAAAGAGACAAAACAAACATAGCGAGTGAAAGAGAGGGAGGGAGAGAGAGAGAGAGAGAGAGAGAGAGAGAGAGAGAGAGAGAGAGAGAGAGAGAGAGAGAGAGAGAGAGAGAGAGAGAGGGGGGGGGGGGAGAGAGAGAGAGGAGAGGGAGAGGGAGAGGAGGGAGAGGGAGAGGGAGAGGGAGAGAGAGAGAGAGAGAGAGAGAGAGAGAGAGAGAGAGAGAGAGAGAGAGAGAGAGAGAGAGAGAGAGAGAGAGAGAGAGAGAGAGAGAGAGGGAGGGAGAGAGAGAGGAGAGAGAGAGAGAGAGAGAGAGAGAGAGAGAGAGAGAGAGAGAGAGAGAGAGAGAGAGAGAGAGAGAGACGACGAGAGGAATAGGAGGAGGGCAGTGCCGGGTCATTTAATATCGAGTATTTATAAGACTTGGCACATACGCGCGACGCAACAGAACAATACGAGAGATAAGAGCCGGCCGGAGGAGGAGGAGTTGCGATCATTATCTGCCTCGTCAGTACACAATGTGCATGAGTTTTGAGATTACACGCGGCATGGGGGGGGGGGGGGGAGGAGAGGGAGGGGGGAGGAAGGGGAGGAGTGTGG
>BOPN01000460.1:265872-270872 GCA_017312705.2 Penaeus japonicus
ATTAAAGATTGAACCAGTGCACTCCGAAGTGGTTCGGCGTTCTCTTGAGGCGCTGCTAGAACCCCCTAGAAGCAGTCGAGCAAATAAGCTAGTGTTTTTTTCCTACACTTTTTTCCCACTATTTTTTGTGCTCCTTTATATTAGTTTGATATACTTGCACTTCATAATCTTTCTGGTCATGAGGCTGCTTTCAGTAAGCCATTGCTGTCTAAGCCTTTTTAATTCTTATTTATTTATTTATTTACTTATTTATTTATTTACTTATTTATTTATTTTGTTGAATACATATGAAACCAAACTTTATTATTATTATTATTATTATTATTATTATTATATTTTTTCATTCTTTTATTATTTCATATGTATGTTATTCTTGAGCAGTTTTGCGCGGCATATTCACTAGGACATGGCCTTTAGCTTATGTTTTAGTTATTGATTTAGTTTTTTTTTACCCTTTTGTTTTGTCTGTTTATGGGTGGATCATTAAAAATTGCAAATTTTCCTTTGGTTCAAAATTTTTTCTGCTGAATATGCACACGTTTTGGCCATAGTTTTCATTCTTTTTCCTGTTTGTTTCGTCATTTTGCGCAAATATATATAAATATATATTTTTTTTCTTTTCTTTTCTTTTTCTTTCTTGTTTTCAACGTCTCTTTATACAGTGCTATTAGATTAACCTGCTTTCTCGCCCACACGCGCACGCCGAGATTATCTCTCTCATCAGCTGTTATGGCACGCGGAGTCACCACCATTTGCTGGCTGACCCCAATTCACCTTTGTTGGGGAGGGGGGGGGGTTGGGAGGGGGAGGGGAGAGGGGCGGTTGGGAAGGGGGTAATGGGTTGGATGATCTTTTGTTTTTTTCTTGTATCTTCTTCGTTGTTCTCTGATTCGTGTTTGGTATTTTTCTGGTTTCTGGTTTCATCTCTCTCTCTCTCTCTCTCTCTCTCTATATATGCATTTATATATAAATATATGTATGTGTGTGTATATATATATATATATATATATATATATATATATATATGTATATATATATATATATATATATATATTTATATATGTATATATGTATATATATGTATATATATATATATATATATATATATATATATATATATATATATATAATATATATATATATGTTTGTATTAGTTATTCATGTTTTCTCGTGGTATGCATCTCCCAACCTCAAAATACATAAATCAATCAAAAAAGTTCCGAATTATGTATTTCCTTTGCCGTATTAAGGCCATTTCAGTGTTTTGATGTGTTACCGCGGACACAAATTGAGTTACAAAGAAACCCAAGCAAGTTACCAGTCGTTTGGTAATCTTTTATGTCATGTACCTCAGAAGTTGCAAGAGGGAGCAGGCCTTTAGGTATCTCTCTCTCTCTTTTAGCTCTTTCTCTTTTTTCTCTTTTCGCTCTCTCTCTCTCTCTCTATGTCTCTCCTCCGTTTTCTATTTACCATCCGCTTTTTTGTTTCTTATTGCTCTTTATTTTTGTTTATTTACTCGCTCTCTTTCTCTTTTTCTCTCTCTTTCTCTCTCTCTCTCTCTCTCTCTCTCTCTCTCTCTCTCTCTCTCTCTCTCTCTCTCTCTCTCTCTCTCTCTCTCTCTCTCTCTCTCTCTCTCGTTCGCTCGCCTCCTTCATCTCCTTTTCCTCTACCACCTCCTCCTCCTCCTCCTCCTCCTCCTCCTTCTCCTCGTCCTTCTCCTCTTCTTCCTCCTATCCCCTCTTCCCCCTCTTCCGTGCCCCCTTCAGCGAGTTCATCTTGGAGGGGGGGTTGGCGGAAAGGGGAGGGGGGGAGGGGGCTCCAAGCGACACATTATTGAGGCCGCGAGGAAAAGCGACTCAATTATCAGCGTGACGCAAATGTGGTAATTGTGTTGCCGTGCATTGTCGACCATATTACCCCGCTGGCGAAGACGACGGCGACGGCGACGGCGCCGACGACGAGTTAGGCTTGGGTTTGTCTGTCTGTCTGTCCGTCCGTCTGTGTTTGAAGATCGCTCTATCGATCGGGGTCTCCCTGATTTTTTTATTGTTGTCATTGTTGTTTTGTCTTTGTATCTCTCCTCTCCTTCATATCCCTTGACATGTTCTTTTCCCACTTCCTTATCTTTCCTTACTCTCTCTCTCTCTCTCTCTCTCTCTCTCTCTCTCTCTCTCTCTCTCTCTCTCTCTCTCTCTCTCTCCCCCCCCCCTTCTCTAGCTCTTTCATCCTCTCCCTTTTCCTCTTCTTCCCTGTCTTGCTCTCTCTCTTCCTCTCCCTCTCACTCCCCCTCTTCCTCTCCCTCTCCCTCTCCCTCTCCCTCTCCCCCTCCCCCTCCCCCCCTGTCCGTCTTGCTCTTCCTCCCTCTCCCTCTTCCTCTCCATCCCCCAGTCCCTCTCCCTCTCCCTCTCCCTCTCCCTCTCCCTAAGCCGCAGCATCCCTCCCTACACGCCCTCATAAATCCATTACATTTGCCATTCACGCCAGCCGTCAAATTTGATCAGTCGTCTCGAATGTCGCATCCAGCTTACGTCCTCGCCGGTATTCATGCTCTTGTGCGGGTTAATGGCCTTCGCGCCGTGCCCTCCGTGCCCCATTCGCGTCCTCCCTCTGCTTCGCCTTCGTCTGCCTTATCTTGTCTCTTTGCATTAGGGGGGAAGGGGGGAGAGGGGGGTTAGTTGGGATTTGGGTGCGTTTCGTTTTTTTTTTTTTTTTTTTTTTTTTGGGGGGAGGGGGGGTTCTAAGTGGTTATCTTTCTTGTTATTCAACATTGAAGAGAAATCTTTTTTTCTCTCTCTCTCTCTCTCTCTCTCTCTCTCTCTCTCTCTCTCTGTCTGCTTCTCTCTTTCTCTCATTCTCTTTTTGCTCCTCCTCCTTCTCCTCCTTCTCCTTCTTCTCCCTCTCCCTACCTTCATCCCTCATCTACCCTCTCCTCTCTCTCTTCCTCCACCCCTCCCCTCTCCTTCTCTGCCGCCAGAATCCTCTCCATCCCCTCCCCCCTCCTCCCTCTGCTGCCCCCCCTCGCCCCTCCTCTCCCCCACGCAGGTTGTCCTCCTGTAGTTGCGGGGTGTATTGATTCTTAATTAGTTCTCTTCCCCGATCCCTTGGCCGTGTTACTGTGTTCGTGGTGCTCCCCCTCCCACTCACGCACTCACGCACTCACTCAGTCACTCACTCGCTCGCTCGCTAACTCAATCATTAATTCACTCACTCACATATTCACTCACTCACTCACTCACTTGCTCTTTTTAATTTCCTCCATATTTTTTTCCATCATCTCTATCTATCTATCTTTCTTTCTTTCTGTGTATTTCTCTTTTACTCCCTCCGTCCTTCCCATCCCCCTTCAGTCCCTCTCTACCTCCCTTCATTCCCTCCATTCTCTTTCCTCCCCCTCCCTTCCTTGCAGTTTGCTTCCCTTCATCCCACCCTTCTCCCCTCCCTTCCCTCCATCTCTCCATCCCTCCATCTTTCCATCCCTCCATCCTTCCATTTTCCCATCCCTCCATCTTTCCATCTTTCCATCCCTCCGTCTTTCCATCCCTCCATCCTTCCATTTTCCCATCCCTCCATCTCTCCATCCCTCCATCCCTCCATCTTTCCATCCTCCTCCCTCCCTCCTTCCTTTGAACTGGGTGCCGCCTGCCGCTGGTTGGGTTATCCCTGTCACAACACAGTCTTCCCGGCAGGATATGAGGCCGCGTCGCCCTTTCCCCTTGTTTCAGTTAGCCCCCCCACCCCACCCCACACCCACCCCAACCCTTCCAAGACACTGTTGAATTCTTGCAGGGGGGATAGGTAGGGGGAAGAGGCGAGGGGAGTTCGTTGTGAGGGTTTTGATGGGGGGCGGAAGTGGGGGGGGGGGGTTGAGGGGGATGCGTGGGAATGAGGATTAGGATTGGGATGGAGGGTAAGGGGCGGGGGGGGGGGGGGGGCTATGTGAAGGGGGAAAAGGGGAAAGAGGACTTGTTTTCGCTTCAGGATCAGCTCTTGTCCTCTCCCTCTCTCGAGTATTGTCTTCTTCAGCCCTGGTTATTTTCTTTTGTTTGTTGGCGTTTCTCCTTTCCTTTCTTTATTCTACTTTTTGGGTTTATTAAATCTTCCTACTTGTACTGGTTCCTTTTAGAAAGATGATATTTCACTTTCTCTCTATCTCTATCTCCCTTTCTCCTTCCTCTTCCCTCCCTCTCTCCCTGACCATTACCCTCTCTCTCCCTACCCTTCTCCTTCACCATCCCCTCTCTCTCCCTCTCCCTCTCTCTCTCCTCCCTCCCTCCCTCTATCCTTCCCTCCCTGTCTTCCCCTCTTCTCCTCTTTTTCTTCCTTCTCCCATTCTCCCCTCTCCGTTTCCATCACAGTGCACACCCGTTCTAGTATAACGAGCTTCCCTCTGTCTCTGCATGTGTAAATTGAGGTCGTTTCCGTTCAACACGCATCATGTTTTATATAGGGCACTGTATTCTGTCCATTATCTGGCACTGGGGTGTCGCTTGCCTTCCCAGCAGTGACACTTGGAATGAGAGTGCCAGACGTGACAAGAAGAATGACAGTGAGACTGACAGCGCTTATTGTCCGTGTAAAATTGACGTTGTTTACATGTGAGGCTGACAGTGATGAGCCGATGTGGTTATCATGAGAAGCAATATTGAAGTGTGACAATTATGATGATGACGATGTCACGGCGATGATGATGGTGATGCTTTTTGATATGGAGTTTTATGGTATTACAGTGCCGCAGAATTTGGTAATAGAAGGTTGGCATATTTTCCATCTTGAGATTGGACGATCTAGTTTTGAGGGGGAGGGAGGTTCTTTGTAACTAGAAGAGGAATATATATGCTCTCTTTCTCTCTCTCTCTCTCTCTCTCTCTCTCTCTCTCTCTCTCTCTCTCTCTCTCTCTCTCTCTCTCTCTCTCTCTCTCTCTCTCTCTCTCTTTCTCTCTTTCTCTTTATCTTTATCTTTCTCTTTCTCTCTCTTTCTCTCTCTTTCTCTCTCTTTCTCT
>BOPN01000460.1:301244-303744 GCA_017312705.2 Penaeus japonicus
GAGACAGAGAGATAGTCATACAAGCGGAAAGGGAAAGCGGAGAAAGCGACAGAGCGAGTGAGCGACCGTACAGGAGACTAATGCCTGCGCTCAGGAGCCTAAAAGGTCAGTATTTCAGCGGGCCAGCTGAGGATGGAAGCATCTCCTTCAGCACAGCAAGGGCGAGAGTCCGTAAAATTGTCACAGGATCTGAGACTTAAGACGCCCGCGCACTCTCCGCGCCAAGAAGAGTCCGGAAATCCATTATGACTCACTTGTGCTTATGTGGGTGACTGTGATGACGGCGGAGGGGCGGGGTGGGCGCTGGGAGGGGGGAGGTCGAAGGGCGAGGGTGGGGTAGGAGGGCTGCAGGGATAAGCGAAAGGGAGGAAGGAGAGACAGGGGGTAGAGGGAAGGGCAGGGGTCAGGGGTGGAGGGAGGAGCGAAAGGTAGGAGGGAAGAGCGAAAGATAGGAGGGAGAGACAGCGGATTAGAGGGAGGGTCAGGGGTGAGAGATGGAGGAAGGAAGAGGGAGGGACTTGAGTGAAGAAGAAGGAAATGAGAGTACAGGGAGGGACAGCGCTAGGTAGGGGGCTGGAAAGGGGAGGGAGAGGCAGGAGGGAGAGACAGGAGTGAGAGGGAGGAGGTATGAGAGATCGTGGGGGGGGGGGGTGAGAGATCACCTGGGGGGGGAGGGGGGCATACAGAGAGAGAGCATAAATAAAAACGGATATATGTCTTATGCCTGTGATTTGTGTCATCGTCAGATGATTGGAAGGGTAACTTTTTTACTCTCTCTCACACTTATTTCTCTCGCCGTCTATCGATCTCTGTCTAATTTTGGTTCGCGTACCAAGTATGTCGTTTTTATACCACGCACGTTATTTTTTTCTTCTTTTATTTTTTGATGAAGAATGACACGGAGAGACGAGAAGATAAACAGGGAGAACTTAGAGATTAGACATATTTCAGAAACGGACTCGCTAGTGGACAGACAAGTGTGTATCAAATAAAGACACCAAAATAAAAAGAAGAAGAAAAAATGAAATCCGCGGTCACGCAATCAAAAAAGAACCAACAAACACGCACAGACAGACAGACCCTACAGACACGCAGACACATAATACCCATAAACAATCAGACGAAGAGACAGACAAACAGATACACACACAGATATGTAAAAAGAAAGAAAAAAAATATCACACAAGCAATCAACCAGAACCCACAAACAGGCAAACCAAACAACCAACCAACCCAAAAACCATCCCTCCAGACGCGCCGACAAGCCTTCCTCACGAGCCAGTCTTGGT
Organism: Penaeus japonicus; assembly: GCA_017312705.2. NCBI lineage: Eukaryota > Metazoa > Arthropoda > Malacostraca > Decapoda > Penaeidae > Penaeus > Penaeus japonicus. The sequence continues at coordinate 302,534 of BOPN01000460.1, forward strand.
GGCGGCCTCTCCTCCCACACCGGCGGCCATGAGCGCGTGTCCTCCGGGCAGGGCCTCTACGTGGCTCGCGAGAAGGTTAGAAGTTTCCAAATGAAATGAAATCGGATTCCCAAGAGTGCAGACCTCCCTAAGTTCGTTAGAGTGGGTACGCCCGTCCCGACCCTAGCCTCGCCTCGCCTCGCCTCGCCTCGCCGGAAAGAGCCGCCCACCTACCCGACGCCCTTGACGTTTCCTTCTCGGGGTCAGGAGGTTTGGATGTGTTTTAGGCCGTCTCTGTCTGTCTGTCTGTCTGTCTGTTCCGATTTGCTGTGTCTTTATCTATCCGTCGGTTGGCCTGTCGGTCTGTCTGCTTGTTTATTTGTCTGTGTATCTGTCTATCAGTTTGTTTGCTTGCCTGTTTATCTATCCATCTTTTGTATCGATATATGCATGAATCTGTCTCCCTTTCTGGATGCCTCCGTTTCTGTCTATGCCTATTTATCTATTTGTCTATCTACTACAGATCCCTCACCAACACTCGAGTCACACGTTTCCGAATACCATATGCGGAACTAAGTCCTTCCTTCATTATCATTATCATCACTTTTATCAATATTATTATTGATATTCTTATCATTATCATTGTTATTACTATCATTATTATTATCATTGTTATCATTATTGCAAGGATCATTATCAATATCATTATTGTCATTAATACTATTTTCATTATTATTATCAACATCGTTACTATTCTCTTTATTATCATTATCACTTTCATTATTATTATTATTATTATCATAATCATATTGTCATTGTCATTATTACTATCATCATTAGCCTAATCATGTTATCATTATAATTAATACTGCTATTATTATAAAAATTATCCTCATTATCTATATTATCATTATTCTTTGTTTTATTGTTATCATTCATGTTATCAATATTGCTATTAATGTTATCATTACCTTTTTCATCCTCCTCATTATTGTTATTATCATTATTATCTTTTGCATTATTATCATTATTATCATCATCAATATCATCATTATCATCATTATCCTTTTCATTATTATTTCAGTTATCAGCACTATCATTATTATTATAATTAATATTATTGCCATTATTATAGTTATCCCTGCTACCGTTATTATCATCAGCAATGTTATTGTCATTATCATTATCATCACCCTCATCATCAACTTAATCATCATTATTATAATCATCAT
>BOPN01000460.1:308744-311244 GCA_017312705.2 Penaeus japonicus
ATCTATCTATCTGTCTATCTATCTATCTATCTATCTACCTATTCATCTTTCTCTCTCTCTCTCTCTCTCTCTCTCTCTCTTCCACTCCTGTTTTTCTACTTTTCATTTGGTTTCATATTTTCATAGATATAATTATGAAAATCATGATAATGTTGATATTTATACTACTAATAATGATAATGATAAAATTATAATGGTAGTAATTAATGATTCTCATATTACTTATAATAATGATGATGATGCTAATGATAATAACGATAATATTTATAATGATCATAATAACAATAATAATAATGGCAATAGTCATAATAATCATAACAATAGTAATAATAAAGATGATAATAACAATAATGATTATGATAAAGGTAATAGCGATTATGAGGATGATGATGATGATGGTGATGATGATCTCTCTCTCTCTCTCTCTCTCTCTCTCTCTCTCTCCCTCCCTCTCTCTCTCTCTCTCTCTCTCTCTCTCCCTCTCTCTCTCTCTCGCTCTCTCTCTCTCTCTCTCTCTCTCTCTCTCTATCTATCTATCTATCTATCTATCTATCTACCTATCTATCTTTCTCTCTCTCTCTCTCTCTCTCTCTCTCTCTCTCTCTCTCTCTCTCTCTCTCTCTCTCTCTCTCTCTCTCTCTCTCTCTCTCTCTCTCTCTCTTCTTTTTCCCTCTCTCTCTCTCTCTCTCTCTCTCTCTCTCTCTCTCTCTCTCTCTCTCTCTCTCTCTCTCTCTCTCTCTCTCTCTCTCTCTCTCTCTCTTTCTTTTCCTCCCTCTCTCTCTCTCTCTCTCTCTCTCTCTCTCTCTCTCTCTCTCTCTCTCTCTCTCTCTCATATATGTATATATATATATATATATATATATATATATATATATATATATATATATACATATATGTGTATATATATGTATACACACACACACACACACACTTTCTATCTCTATCTCTATCTCTCTCTGCATTTCTATTTCTCTATCTGCCTATTCATTTATCTATCTATATATCTATTTATCTTTATCTATCTATCTAACTCTATTTGTCCGCATATCTACCTCTATTTCTTTATCTATCTTTATCTCCCTCTCTCTCTTTCTTTTTCCTATTTATTTATCTCTGTTTCTTATTATCTCTAGGTCGACATTTATACAAACATACGAAGACATAAAGACACTTGTCTATACCAAGCACGTACAGTAATAAACCTAGAAAACCATTTACAGTTTATCTTCCATCGCTGTATACTTACAAGGACAAACTTCGTCCTTTCATTTATGTAACTTCCTCTCGTTCGTGTTCTCTTCCTCGTTCCTTGATTCGCTTTTTTTTTTTTTTTCTTTCTTTCTTTTTCTACTCTTAGGCTTTTTTATAACGAATTGTTCTTTGCCTTCCGTTCTTTTTTCCGTCTGCCGTTCCGCAGATGTGGATTCAACGCAAATTAACTTTCCTTTTTCTCTCCCCTCTGGATGTGCTCGAGGCGCCTCCGACGCCCTGCTTGATGCGCTGGTTCAGTCAGCGACGAGGTTTTCCTCACTGGGACGCGGCGTGGAGGAGGTGAGGGAAATGGGCGTTCATTTCCCTTTGAATCCTGATATTGCTTTGAGATTAGAGTGCTGTGGAAGAGAAGTTTCATGAGTGAGAGGAAAGAGAATGGGGTGGTGTGATATATATATATATATATATATATATATATATATATATAGAGAGAGAGATAGAGAGAGAGAGAGAGAGAGAGAGAGAGAGAGAGTATCGATGAAGAAGTAGGTAGGAAAATAGACACATAGATACATATAGAGATAGGTAGTGTGAGAGAGAAAAGCATACTGGAGAATAAAGTAGAGATATGCCTATAAACAGGGATATTGTAGATAGACGGAAAAATAGACATGTAAAAAAAGAAACCATTACCAAAATTTTCTCTGAAATGTCACCTTTGCTCTTTCTTTCTTTCTCTCTCTCTCCCTCTCTCTCTCTCTCTTTCTTTCTCTCTCTCTCTCTCTCTCTCTCTCTCTCTCTCACTCTTTCTCTTTCTCTCTCTCTCCCTCTTTCTCTTTCTCTCTCTCACTCTCTCTCTCTCTTTCTCACACACTCTCTCTCTCCCTCTTTCTCTCTCTCTCTTTCTCTCACTCACTATCTCTCTCCCTCTTTCTCTCTCTCTGTCTCTCTTTCTCTATCTATCTATCTGTCTATCTATCTATCTATCAATATATCTATCTATCTGTCTCTGCTCTCTGTGTCAGTCTCTATCTGTCTATTGCCCTGTCTGTTTGTCCATTTTTTTCATTACTGCTTATCTATCTGTGTAATTATTTAAATATAAATCGATGTATCAGTATTTTATCTATACGACCAGTCTATTGATTTCCTGTATTCCCACGTTTCTCTTCGCTCGTGTTTCTCCTTGTCCCCGAAATGTCGCGATAGACTTCGAAACTTCGGCTTTGCAAGCTCTTTTTTTTCGGGGGGGGGGGGGGGGTAGGCACGACTTTGGCATGTCTATGTG
>BOPN01000460.1:338744-343744 GCA_017312705.2 Penaeus japonicus
GCTATGCTTTTGACCAATTCTACATGTAAACGAAACCTGGCATGTGTATATCAGAATTCGTGTTCGTACTGTATTTTGCTCGTCGTTATTTCATTATGAAATGTGTTTCAAAAGCAAACTGTAATTGTTGGTAACAGTCGAAGGCCATTCAGACTGTTTGCAAACTTGAGCGTGTCGGGGATGCGAACTTCGCCTCCCTATTACTTCGGGTCTCATCTGCAACGTTGCTAAATCATGCAACAATAAAGCGATCAATTGGCCCAGCATTCGGTTTTCGTCCACATCTATTGCATTCTGCTCCTTTGGTAGGATGACGTTGCGTGTTCTACCTTATCTTTACACCTCCCGATCTTTTCTTCCGGCCTCTTCCCTCTCTTCCTTCTTCCAGTTATTCATCCTTTTACCCCTCCCTTCTTCCTCTCCCCCATCCTCCTTTCACAAATCCTTCCCACTCCCTTCCTCTTCTACCTCCCTCCCCTTTCTTTCCCTCTCCCCCTCCTTCCTATATCCTTAAACGCCATATGTATTGCAATCCTTATATATATATGGTTGTGTGTTATCCCTGACCCCTACACTTTATATGCATTACATCATTTTTGTAATTGTAAGAGAAACAGGAAATTTGGGAGACTGAATGAAGAGGGAAAGGATACAGAAGAAAACTTTATGTATAACGATGGTATAAAAGATAAAATGAGAAGGAAAGAGTAAGAATAATTAACGGAAATTACAAAGAAGACATAATAATGGTTCGACAACTCTATAGATGAATAGTTTCAAAAGGTAATGATCTTATATAGAGATAAGGATACTTTCAGTTAAAGTGATAAACAATGTGACAAGCCCCATCCTCCTCCTTCTCCCCATTCCTCATATTCATCCTCTCCCTCACCCCCCCACCCCCATCCCCACCCATACGCCCACCCGCCCTTCACCCTGCCAAATGAAGGGTGTTGAGAAATGAAGCCTGAGAGAAATTTGAATTAATGAGGTGCTCTAAATCCCCTTCCTTACTCCCTCCCACCATTTCCCAATCCCCCCCCCCCACACACACACACCCAATGCTACCTTCCCTCTCACCTCCTTCCCTAACCTTTCCCCACACTCCCACCCCTTCCCCCAGTCCCTCCCTCTCCCATCTCCATCCCCTCCCACTCCTACCCCTTCCCCCAGTCCCTCCCCCTCTCTCACACCTCATCCTCCAACCTCTCCCCACCCCCAATCACCTTCCCTTCTCCATCCTTCCCTCCCTCCCTGCCTCCTCCCCTCCCTCCCACCCCTTCTCCCAATCCCTCCCCCTCCATCCCTTTCCCCCCCCCTCTCCATCCTTTTCCCTCCCCCCAGCTCCCACCTAATCCCCCACCCCTCCCCCCAAGAATGAGTTTGCTTCTGATGTATTCAGATAAAATGGCAACTTTATCATAACTTGCGTCATTATTTCCCCTCTCTCCTGCGTCATTACATAAAATCTAACACCCTGCTTTTCCAAACTCAGTGGGGAGGAGAGATAATTTTACAGTGATTATGTTTAAAGCTTCTTATAAAAATCTTTTTTTCATGTGTCTGTTGTCCAATATCTTGTATATATCATGTACACACACACACAGACATACATATATATATATATATATATATATATATATATATATATATATATATATATATATATATTTATCTATTTGTATATTTGTATGTGTCTAGTGGTCTTGTTTGCTATTTACCATACGTTTTTCCATCCGTCTTCTTACCATTTTTTCTCTTCATCTTTCTCTAAGAGGGATTTAGAGCAATCTGTCTCTTCATCCTTCTCATTTCCCGTGCCATTGTCTTCCACATTTTGGTCTTTGTATCATTTCTTCTTTATCACGTTTTTTTTCTGCTCATACTCTTTCCTTTTTTACTTTTAATTTCTCCTGATCTTTGCTTCTCCTTTTAATGTTTACTTTGTCTTATCCTCCTTTCTACCCCCCCCCCCTCTCCTCCCTTTGTCTTAAATCCAACCCATCCAACCATCCCTCTATTCTCGATTAACCCCCCCCCCCATCCCTCCACCTCCTCGCATCTACCATTCCCCTCCCATATCCTCTATTCCCTATTCTTTCTACTCCTTGTTTCCCCTTCCCCCTCCCCTACCATTCTACCCTCTCCATCACCACCCTCTCCTCATCCCTCCTCTCGACCCCCCCCCCCCCATCCATATTTCACTCAGATCCTCCTCTACCACCTCCCCTTACCCTCTCTATTTCCCCCTACCCCTTGCCTCCCCACCCTTTAGGCTACTATTGCACTCAAACCCTCCACCATCCTCCTACTCCTTCTTCCATCTCCCCCTATCCCTTGCCCTCAGCCCCACACCATCCCCACCCCAATGCCCATCCCCTATCCCCACTCCCATCCCCCATCCCCCATCCCCCCCACCCCCCACATGATGATGAGCCGCCCCAATATCAACAGCCGGAAGTTTTGTGTCGCGGCGGCATCCAACTTTTGAAGAATACGCCAATGGGAAGTCGTGTTTGAGGGTGAGATTAACTTCTCTAATTTTGCAGGTTTGCGCGCGTGTGTGTGTGGGGGGGGGGGGGGGTAGTTGTGTGTGTGTGTGTGTGTTTGAGTTCTCTCGAGATATCTGTGGGTGATTCGCTCTCTTTCGCTTTGGCTTGCGCTCTTTCTCTCTCTCTTTCTCTCTCTCTCTCTCTCTCTCTCTCTCTCTCTCTCTCTCTCTCTCGCTCTCTATTTCGATAATGATAATGATAATAAATGATAATAATGATAATCATACTACTACCAATGATAATAATAATGATGATGATAATCATAATAACCATAAAAATCATTATAGTAATAATGATGATATAAAAGATTATTATGATTAATGAAAGTGATGATAATGATAATATTAATATTAATGAAATAATGAAATTGATGATAATAGTAGTAATGGTAATGATTATCATTATCATAAATGCTATCAGTATTGCTATCACTATCATTAATGTTATTATCATTGTGATTATACTCTTTATGATTATCACAAATTTTAATGTTGACAACAATAACAACATCAATAATGATAATAATTGCGAGGACAATGATAACCATAATAGTAAAAATGGTAATAGTAATAATGATAATAGAGGTAATTATGGTAGTAGTAATAGTAGTAGTAGTAGTAGTAGCAAGAGTAATGGTAGTAGCAATTGCAATATTAACAATTATAGTTATGATTATTACCATCACCATTGTCATTATAAGTAATAGTAATAACAGTAGTAGTAGTAGCAGTAGTAACAGTATAATACCACTGAAGATGATAATAATAACAATAATAACAATCATAGTGATAATAATACAATGCTGATGATAAAATCCCCCGCTGTTTTATAGAAGCGTTACGCAACCGGCACTGGAGCGAGAAGGAGCAAAGGAGCACGAAGCCGAGAGGGGGAAAGCGGACGGAGTAGTAGCGCAACCTACTTCTTCTTGGCGCAGGCTCTGCTCTCGAGATGGCAACACACGGCGAAAGAGGGCAGGAGGAGGAGGAGGAGGAAGGGAGGGGGGGGGGGGGGGGGGATATTTGGTGGAAGGGGGATAAGAAGAGGGTAGAGAGGGAGGGAGGGACGAGGAGGAGGGGATAAGAAGAGGGTAGGGAGGGAGGGGGGAGGAGGAGAGGATAAGAAGAGGTTAGGGAGGGAGGAGGAGGAGGAGAAGTGTGAGAAGAGGAGGGGGAGGGGGAAGGGAAAAGGAGGGGGGAGGAGATAAGGAGGGGTGGGAGCCGAGGAAGGGATAAGAAAGGGTGGGAGAAGAGGCGAGGGAGAGGATAAGGAGGGAAGAGGAGGGAGTGGTAAGGGATAAGGAGGGGGATAAGGAGGGTAAGTAGGTGAAGGAGGAGTGGTGGGGGGGGGGGCAGGAGGAGAAGGCGAGGGAGGGGATAAGGAGGGGAACGAAAAGGAATGGAAAGAGGACCATATGAGGAGGAGGGGGAGAAGGTGGTGGAAGAGATAAGGAATAGAAAAGGAATAAAGAAGGGTGGGAGGAGACAAGAAGACAAGGAGGGAGAGGAGGAGAAAGAGCTTATGATTGTCTTCCTACCCTCATTTTTTTTCCTTCTTCTGATTTTTTTTCTTCTTCGTCATCGGCTTCTTTCTTTGTGTTAATGATTTTCTTTTCTTTCCTTCTGTCTTTAGTTTTCTTTTATCTTATCTTTCGTTTTCTCTTCTCTGTCTGCTCCTTCTCCCCCTGTTCGGCCTTCTTTCTTCTTTAGCTTCAACTTCTTCCTCATACTCTTACTCTTTCTCTTCTTCTTCTTTTCGTCGGTTTTTCCCCTTCGCGTATTATATCCACCCCCACCCCCCTTCCCTCCACTTCTTCATCGTCTTCACTAACCTCTTCCTTTTTTTCTCTTCATATTTACTCTGCTTGCTCTTCTCCTCCTTTCCTTTTATACTTTTGGCCCTTTTTCTCCTCCTCCGATTCCTCTTCCTACTCTCCTTTTATCCTTTCACTTCATTCTCCACCTCCTCTTCCACCCCTTTCTTCCTCCTCCTACCCATCCCCTTCTTCTTCTTTCTCCGTCTCCTCTTCCTTCTCCTCCTTCTACATCCTCTTCACCTCTTCCTCATCCTCCTCCACCTTCCCCACCCTCTCCACTTTATCCTTATCCTCCACCTCCTCTACATCCTCCACCTCCTCCTCCACATCCTCTATATCCCCCTCCTCCTCCTCCTCCACCTCCTCCACCTCCTCCACCTCCTATACCTCCTCCTCCTCCATCACCTCCTCTTTATCCCCCTCCTCCTCCTCCTCCTCCTCCATCTCCTATACCTCCCAAGTCCTCGGGTCAAGTCCTGCAAATGAGGGAGTTCAAATGGGCCCAAGAGGCACTCCTCAAAGGTCGCAGCAGGAAAGAGGATAAGGAAGATGAGGAGAGGAAATTGGCGAAGGAAGGAGAAGAAGATGAAGAAGATGATGATGAAGGAAGTCTATGTAAAGATAATTATATC
>BOPN01000460.1:348744-351244 GCA_017312705.2 Penaeus japonicus
AGACAGGAAGAAAGAGAAGGAGGAACAGAATGAGAGAAAGAGAGGGGGAGGATAGAAAGAAAGAAAAAGATACCGAAGTAAAAAGAAATGGAGAACAAATCGTCCAAAACTCACAACGAAGTTTAATGCACTTTTGCACACTTTGTGCGTAGCAAAGAAAAGTATGAAGTGATGGAAGTTGAGTGTTCAATAGAACGGGCTGTGTGGGTGTCCCTGGTCGGTCCTTCTGCTTCTTGTTGTTTGTTGACTTCCTTTCGTCCAGTCGTCCTTTTTCTCTTTTTTTTTTTCTTTTTTTTTGTCGAAATTAATTTTAAACGTTTGCTGTGAAAAGAAAATGACTTATTTGCTTTGGGGAACACTAATGCTTGTATGATTGTTGTGCTTGCATTAGTTTATGTGTTGTTTGGGTCCAACGCGGCGTAGTACCTAATATAATCATTCTCTCTCTCTCTCTCTCTCTCTCTCTCTCTCTCTCTCTCTCTCTCTCTCTCTCTCTCTCTCTCTCTCTCTCTTTCTATCTTCCTCTCTCTCTCTCTCTCTCTCTCTCTCTCTCTATATATATATATATATATATATATATATATATATATATATATATATATATATATATATATATATATATCTTTCTCTTTTTCTCTCTCTTTCTAATTTTTGTGTTTATGCTTCATATTGGGAGAGGGAGAGCATAAATGCTGACAGCAAATCATATATTTTTCAAATTATGCTTGACCTAAGTTTCATAATTCTGCTCGATTTTATGTTCGCCTGACCTTTGCCAAAGTCTGTGGTCTGTATATGAATGACCTTTACAAATCTTTCTTTGCCTTTTCTTGACCTGGAATATGCTTATACACTGTACTTGACCTATGCAAAACGCCGGTCCTTCCTGGGCTTGGTCTAAATATTCTCCGCTTTGGAATTCATGCTATCTATACCCTTCTTATATTTCCATATGTTTGATAGTAAACCTCTGGCTGTGAAGATGATGCATTTGAGCTGTGATCTTAAAAGCTGTTCAGTATCAGACTAAGTGAAAATTGCATTTGAGAGAATTGATCATTATTTTGCACCATTAATCAGAGAGAAAAAGTCATTTGCATGTATATATAGACATACATACACAAATTCACACACGCACACACATACAGACGCACACAAACACACACACACACACAGATATGTATATATATATATATATATATATATATATATATATATATATATATATATATATATATATATATATATATATATATATATATATATATATATATATATATATATATATATATATATACATATACCCTTTACATCTACATACATATAACACAAACAGGTACAAATCCTTTCCACAGAATCCTTCCGCATCCTCCTTGACCCCTCCCCCTCCCCCATCCACCCCTCCCGTGCATCTTACTCAGAATCTCCCTCTTTATCAAGAGTCGCCCAGCCTCTTTTGAGATTCGCTTGGTTGTTACCAGTCTCGGATGCTGCGTCGGGTCATGCATCAGTCAAGAGCGAAAAGCTAGCTACAAAAGGGCCAATTGTGCGGATAAATATCTGCTCTTTTTTGGGATGTTGTTTGTGTGTATTTGTTTGGATTTGTGTATATATGTGTGTGTGTTTGGATTTGCGTGTATGTCTATTTGTTTAGATTTGTGCTTGTGTGTGTTTATGTGTGTCTGTCTATTATTTGGATTTGTGTGTCTGTGTGTGTGTGTTTGTTTGTATGTTTATTTGTGTGTGTGTATAATGTTTGCGTGTTTCTCTGAATTTGTGGATGTGTGCATGTTTCTGTGTTTTGTGTGTTTGTTTGGATTTATACGTGTGCATGATTCTGTGTTTGTTTGCTGTATTTTTGTCTGGTTTCTTTAATCTAATTTGATTGTCGATAAAAATTAGATGATGATCATAGTGACAATATTTACAATAATATGAGTACAATAACGACGATGATTGTGATAATAATGATAGTAATGATGTATTGATAAAATTATTGATAATGATAATAATCATCGTTATCATTATTGCTATCATCCTTATTTTCGTTATTATCATTATTATCATTATCTTCATCATCCCCATACTTGTTAATTTTGCTATTATTGATATCATTACCATTATTGTTGTTGATACTCTTATTATTTCTAGTACCATTATTATCATTTCAATTACTCCTATATTCATTATCATTATTCTCATTGTTATCATTATCATTTTCATTTCTAATATTTTTGTTATCATTATCCCTGATATAAGAGGAAGAGAAAAGTAATGGTAATAATAATGATAACATTAATAGTGATGATGATAATGGCAACAACAACATTAATGATTTTTATGAAGATGGTAATGATAAGAGAGAGAGGGGGGGGAGAGAGAGAAAGAGAGAGAGAGAGAGAAGGAGAGAGAGAGAGAGAGAGAGGGGGAGAGAGAGAGAGAGAGAGAGAGAGAGAGAGAGAGAGAGAGAGAGAGAGAGAGAGAGAGAGAGAGAGAGAGA
>BOPN01000460.1:366244-373744 GCA_017312705.2 Penaeus japonicus
ACAAGAGTCACAGAAACAAAAACAATGGTGTTACTGCTAATAATTATAAATCTTTTGATTAATAGAATGATGGAATCCTACGCATACTTGCTATATATAGACAAATAATTACCTGTGACTTATCAATCATTTATAAATATATATATATATATATATATATATATATATATATATATATATATTTATTTATTAATCACTCTGATTGTCTAATTGGACTTTCGCTTTGATCAATTGCCATCTCTCGTTTTTTTTTTCTTCTTTCTTTCTTTCTTTTTCTTTCTTTTTTTTTTTTTTTTTTTTTTTTTTTTTTTTGCTTTTTTAACTTCTGAGGAGGGGGAGGGGAGGGGAGGGGGTTGTCCTCTTGGGATGAGCATCTGTTGATTCCTTTATTTGTTTTTTATGGTCTAAGTAATCTGGTATAGATAGATGTAGATAGATGTAGATATAAATAAATAGATATGGAATTAGATATAGAATATATAGAAACCGATAAATAAATAGAGAAAGAGAAGCTAAGAGAGGGGGGGGATGGGTCGATATACAATCATATAAATAGATAAGCTGATTCCATAATAGATAAATACAGTAGACAGACAGATACAAAGATATGAATGTTCGGTCGGCCAAGCATGTAACGAAGACACACGTTTATCCAGGTGTTAAGCATTTGGTACATCGGGGAAGACTTGTTGCTCAGTTGTAAAATTTATGGCTCCTTCCTTCCTTAATTTCTCTCTCTCTCTCTCTCTCTCTCTCTCTCTCTCTCTCTCTCTCTCTCTCTCTTTCTCTCTGTCTCTCTCTCTGTCTTTCTCTCTCTCTCTCTCTCTCTCTCTCTCTCTCTCTCTCTCTCTCTCTCTCTCTCTCTCTCTCTCTCTCTCTCTCTCTCTCTCTCTCTCTCTCTCTCTCTCTCTCTCTCTCTATCTATCTATCTATCTATCTATCTATCTATCTATCTATCTATCTATCTTTCTCTCTGTCTTTGTCTCTCTCTCTCTCTCTCTCTATCTCTCTATCTATCTCTCTCTCTCTCTCTCTCTCTCTCTCTCTCTCTCTCTCTCTCTCTCTTTCTATATATATATATATATATATATATATATATATATATATATATATATATATATATATATATATATAAATATATATATATATAAATCTCCCCCCCCCCTCTCTCTCTCTCTCTGAATGATAGCCATAAATATATATGGAATGATATATATTTACTGATTAATTAAATAATAGTTTACGATTGATTACCTGATGTTGTAATTCATTTACTGATTGGCAGATAAATTATACAGTAAATATAGACGACCTCGCTTTTCAAAAATGTTTATTAATGTGAACAAAATATAGATTTATGATGATTTATTCTACCAATTTCAGTGTCCAAAAAATTTGCTCATCCGAAAGCCCTTCTGGTAATAGTACTTTCGACTTCTCTTCCCTTGATATCATTCCCGAAATCTGATATGACTAAATGATAAATGGCTGTACAGAAAATATGAAAATAAAGGTATCACGTGTTTGTATAATAATTCATTCGAAGGTCTGTATCAACAAAATTAAAAATATCCTCCCTCAGGCTTCACGCCAGTTTCCTAGAAATGTGAATATATATTTCTGGTATTATATCTCTCTTTTCATAACAATCCAACGATACATTTGTCTGATAGAAAAGTGTAATTCGAGCATTAACTCACTTGTCAAATGCCAACCAGATTCTACATAAGAAACGGGGAAATACAGCGCGCACACACACACATACACACACACACACACACACACACACACACACACACACACACACACACACACACACACACACACACATACACAGCCTCAGCCTCAAATCTTAAGAAATCGTAGCGTGGTTTCATGTTTATACCTCCCTTCCCTTCTTTCCTTCTCTACACACTTCAACCTGTAGGCTGGCGGGGATCCTCGAATTTCCGATTTTCGATTTCAATTGAGAGTAATCTTCAGACCACATTTAAGTCTCCGTTTATGATGATATTATCACATATGTGGATAGAGGTGTGCACCGTGTAGATGTAAGAGTTAAGTCTATACAAAGATAGATATACTATAGATTCCGTGGATATATATATCAATGTATTTACAAGTCACCATACATTACTCTATGGGATCCGAACCCCTCTTTCGTAAGCCAGTTATTTCCCTGGTTAGATCATTCCAAGTCTTTAATAGAGCAATCTTAACCCAGTTTTTATTCATCATTATAACATTTGTAATACATCGGTTCTTACTCCCATAGCCCTCTCTTCCCTCAACACTTTCCCCTTCGTTCTTCCCTCCCCGTTATCACACACCCTGAGTTACTCCCTTTTCTCCATGGTATGTATAGCATGCATGACGTATAGTATAGTAAGAACGTCATCAATCATTTATAAACACGTGAATGGGAAATTGTATGGGCTAAGATACTTTGTCATGTCATAAATTTGATGTACTTCCATTTCAACTTATCACTTGTAATAAATTTGGTTATGTAAAAATACTGTAGTTAGTATAGATACATGCCTCACATCTAACTGACTAAAACATGCTAATTGACATCTACATGTAACTCTTTTACGTAAAACTCTAGTCAGATACACCAACCATTTAACCCTTACTGGCTAAAATGTGTGTCTTCTTTTCACACCTGGCGGATTGTACTTTTGTGTGTACTCGGTATGTGGATATATTTACATGTTCAGGTGGATAGCCACGTAGATAGACAAAGTGACAGACATAGATCTTTCTTTACACAGCTTTATGACAGATTTCCTCTTTTCTCCCCTCTGCCTCTTCCCAGCCATGTTATCTTTCCCCCTCTCCATCCTTCTCCTTTCTTTCCCCCCTACTTTCCTCCCTTACCCTTCCCTTCCCTTCCTTTTATCGTCCCACTTCTTCCCTCCTCCTCCCTTTCCCCACTCCCCTTCTCCTCCCCCTACCTTCCTTTTTCCTCCTTCCCTCCCCTCCTTTCTCCTCCTTTTCTTCCTCCGCTACCTCTCCCCACTCCCCCTTCTCCTCCCCCTCCTTCCTTGCTCCTCCTCCCCTTCCCTCCCCTCCCTGCTCCCCCCTCCTGCCCCCTCCTGGGATGGGAGAAGACGCGAACCCAGCGTGAACCCGAGCGTGCTTCTCCCCCGCCTCCGTCAGCGTGCCTCGAATATTCGGATATTCTGACATTGCTTGTCGGGGTCGCTGGTCACTCCCCGGCGGAGCGAAGGGAGGGAGAGCGGGGGAGGGGGTGGGGGTGGGTAATGGGAATTGAATGAGGAAGGAGGGAGGAAAGGCGGGGAAGAGGATGGGGAAGAAGAGTGTGTGCATGTGTGTCTTCCTCTTGTTCATATTCCGTCTCCTCCTCCTCTTCATCTTGTTCCTCCTCCGCCTCCTCCTCCTCATCTGCCTCTTGTTCCTATTCTGTATCCTCCTCCTTCTCCTCTTCTTCTTGTTCCTACTCCGTCTCTTCCTCCTCTTCTTCCTCCTCCTTCTCTTCCTCCTCTTCCTCTTCCTCCTCCTCCTCCTCCTTCTTCTCCTACTCTTCCCCTGCTCTACTCGTCCTCCTAATTCTTCTCCCCTTATCCTCCCCTCGACTTCCCCTTCCCCTCCTCCTTCTCCCCTTCCCTTCCCCTTCCATCCCCCTCCTCCTTCTTCGCCTCTTCCTCCTCCTTCTCCTCCTCTTCCTTTTCCTCCTCTACTCCCATCTCCATCTCCCCCTTCCCCTTCTCCTCCTCCTCCTCCTCCTCCTCCTCTTCCTTCTTCTCCTCCTCTACTTCCACCTCCACCTCCCTCTCTCCCTCCCCTCCCCCTCTCCCTCTTCCTCCTCCTCCTCCTCCTCTACTTCCACCTCCACCTCCTCCTCCTCCCCTCCCCCATCATCCTCATGCTCCTTCTACTCCCTCCTCCTCCTCCTCCTCCTAATCCTAATCCTCCTTCACCCCATCCCTCTCTCCTTCCCCTTCTTCCTCCACCCCCCCCCCCCCCCCCTCCTCCTCACTCTCTTTCGTCATCATCATCATTCCCTCGTTTTTCTTCGCCTTTTTCTGCCAACAGGACGAGCCATGTCGTCACGACCCTCAAAAAGGGGAAAAAGAAGTGGAAGAAGAAGAAGAAAAAGGCGGAGGGAAGAGAAGAAGTGGATGAAGAAGAAAGATAAGAAATGGAAGAAGAAGAAGAAGAAACAGGCAGAGGAAAGATAAGTGGAAGAAGAAGAAGAAACAGACAGAGGAAAGAGAAGTGGAAGATGAAAAAGAGGAAGTAGAAAAAGGCAGAGGAAAGATAGGAAGTGGAAGAAAAGAAGAAACAGGCATAGGAAAGATAAGTGGAAGAAGAAGAAACAGACAGAGGAAAGAGAAGTGGAACATAAAGAGGAAGAAGAAGAAGGCAGAGGAGAGAGAAGAAGTAGAAGAAGAAGAAGAAGGCAGAGGAAAGAGAAGAAGTAGAAGAAGAAGAAACAGGCAGAGGAAAGAGAAGTGGAAGAAGAAGAAAAAATAGGCTGAGGAAAGTGAAGTGGAAGAAGAATGAGGCTGAGTAAAGAGAAGGGGAAGAAGATGAAGGCAAAGACGGAGATGGGAGAGAAGATGAAGAAAACAACATGATGTAAGAGGAATACGAAAAAAGGGTAAAAGAAGAAGACGGAAAATGAGAAAGAAAGAAAAAAGGAAACCATAAGATTCGAAACGAGAGATGAGAAAGCAGAACTGATAAATAAGCAAGGAGAAATGAGATGAGAAAGTAGGAATTATATGGGATATGAGAAGGGAAAAAATAAGACATAAGAAATCATAAAGAAGGTAGAAGGGAAACATGAAAAGAAAGAGGAGATGAGAAATGAGAAACGAACAATTAAAAAAGAAAAGAGAGAAAAAGAAAAGAAATGATAAACGAGGAGCGAGGTCACGGAGGCTGAGCGCTGAATTGCGAAACGTGACGCTCGTCGGGGCAGACAGGCGGGGCGGAGTGGGACGCAATGATCTGAAAAGCGTCCGACTCAAAACGAAACGGGACGTGACACGTAACAAATGAATAGAAACCGAATGAAGAAAAAAAATGGAAGGGAGAAGAGAGAGAGGTGGAAAAAAATCATGATGGTCGTGACGTGAGATGTTGTTACTCTAATTTTCTGTCTCTCTCTTTTATCTTACTTATCAAAGTTATTATTAGTGTTGCTGTTGTTATCAATCGTATCATTGTTGTTGCTGTTATCATTATCAATGATACATAGTGATTATTATCATTATTATCGGTATTGTTGTCTTCATAATCATAATTACTACTGTTATTGACATATTCATTATTAATAGCATTAGTATTAAAAATATATAGTACACTTCATCATTATCATCGTCAATATTTCAGTCGTTGATATGATTCTTATCATTGACGTTGTAATCATTATTATTATTTTCATTATTTCCAATAAAGTTTTAAATTATCTTTATTGGCATCCTCATTTTATTACTGTTACTATTATTTGTCTTTGATCTCTCTTACTCACATACATACAAATACACACACACTCCCATCACCATCTTTTTTAATTAAGGTGAAATTCAAATTAAAGAAAATGAGGCATTCATACAGAAAAGGAATTTAGCATACGAATGGAGGACAGAAATAAAGTGAAAAAATGAGAGAAAGAAGAAGAAAGAAGAGAAGTAAAGAAACGGGGGGAAAATATTAAAGAGGGAAAGGAGTAATGACAGGGAGAATGAAATATGAGGAAAGAAAGAAAGAGGGGGGCAAAGAATGAGAATGAAAGAGAGAGAGAGAGAGAGAGAGAGAGAGAGAGAGAGAGAGAGAGAGAGCGAGAAATAAAGAAAAGAGTGAGAGAAGTGAAGAAAGAGTGAGAGAGAGAGAGAGAAGTATAGAAAGAAAGAGGGAGAAAAAAGTTAAGAAAAATTTAGACCGAAGACAACTAACACAAAAGAAAAGCAAAATGCATGTCAAAATTACTTACGCAATCACTTTGATAAATATATAAATAAAACTAAAAAAAAAAAAAAAAAAAAAAAAAAAAAAAAAAAAAAAAAAAAAAAAAAAAGAAAGAAAAAAAAAGAAAACATATACAACAAACCAAGCAGAAAAGAGAAAAGAAAAAACAGATGATGAATATCCAGGTTGCTTGATAAATGGAGATGTAGAGGTATTGTTAAAAGGATGAGATGGTGATAGATCATCAGCTTAGGGAGATGATAACAGCTTTGTGTTGGAGGCTGGAAGGGGGAGAGAAGGGGGCGCGGCTAGAGAGATGGAGGGAGGGAGAGAAGGGGGCGCGGCTAGAGAGATGGAGGGAGGGAGGGAAGGAGGGAGGGAGAGAAGGGGACGCGGCTAGAGAGATGGAGGGAGGGAGGGAAGGAGGGAGGGAGAGAAGGGACGTGGCTAGAGAGATGGAGGGAGGGAGGGAAGGGAGGGAGGAGAGAAGGGGACGGGAAGGGAGAGGGATGGAGGGAGGGATGGAGGGAGGGAGGGAGAGAAGGGGACGCGGCTAGAGAGATGGAGGGAGGGAGGGAGGGAAGGAGAGGATGGGACACGGCTAGAGAGATGGAGGGAGTGAAGGAATGTGAGAAGGGGACACAGATAGAGATGGAGGGAGGGAGGGAGGGGAGAGAAGGGGACGCATAGAGATGAGGGAGAGAGGGAGGGAGGGAAGGGAGAGAAGGGACGCGTCAGAGAGATGGAGGGAGGGATGGAGGGAGGGAAGGAGAGGAGGGGACGCGGCTAGAGAGATGGAGGGAGGGAGGGAGGGAGGGAAGGAGAGGAGGGGACGCGGCTAGAGAGATGGAGGGAGGGAGGGAGGGAAGGAGAGGAGGGGACACGGCTAGAGAGATGGAGGGAGTGAAGGAAGGTGAGAAGGGGACACAGATAGAGAGATGGAGGGAGGGAGGGAGGGAGGGAGAGAAGGGGACGCGGCTAGAGAGATGGAGGGAGGGAGGGAGGGAAGGAGAGGATGGGACACGGCTAGAGAGATGGAGGGAGTGAAGGAAGGTGAGAAGGGGACACAGATAGAGAGATGGAGGGAGTGAGGGAGGGAAAGAGAGAAGGGGACACGGCTAGAGAGATGGAGGGAGGGAGGGAGGGAAGGAGAGAAGGAGAGAAGGTGACACAGTCAGGGAGAGATGGAGGGAGGGAGGGAGGAAGGAAAGAAGGGATACAGCTAGAAACATGGAGGGAGGGAGGGAGGGAGGGAGGGAAGGAAAGAAGGGATACAGCTATATATGAGTGGAGGGAGGGAAAGAGAGAAGTGGACACGGTTGCTAGAGAGATGGAGGGAATGAGGGAAGGTGAGAAGGGGACGCGGCTAGAGAGATGGAGGGAGGGAGGGAGGGAAGGAGAGGATGGGACACGGCTAGAGAGATGGAGGGAGTGAGGGAAGGTGAGAAGGGGACACAGATAGAGAGATGGAGATAGGGAAGGAGGGAGGGAGAGAAGGGGACACGGCTAGAGAGATGGAGGGAGGGAGGGAGGGAGTGAAGGAGAGAAGGTGACACAGCT
>BOPN01000460.1:383744-388744 GCA_017312705.2 Penaeus japonicus
CCCTCCCCTCCCTCCTCCTTCCACCCCTCCTTTCATCCACCCTCCTCCCTCTCCATCCTCCCCCACCTCCATCCTTCACCCCCTCTACCCTCCACTCCCCCTTCCCTCCACCACCTCCACTCTCCACTCCCTCCTCCTTCTACCCCCTCCCCCTCCCCCCTCCACCCCCGTCACGACACCCCACGTGTTGCGCGTATCTCGAACTGGAAGGGGAATGGCATGCGCGGAATGGTTGGAATGTTTAGTGGCTGACGATGAGCGTAATATGGTTTGGGCGAGGCAGAGATGGAGATGAGGGAGGGGAGAGAAGGGAGGGAGGGAAGGAGGGAAGGGAAAGGAGAGGAGGGGGGGAAGGACGGAAAGAAGTAGGGAAGGAGGGAGAGAGGAAAGGACGGAGGGATAGAAGAATGGGAGGGAGGGAGGGAGGGAGGGAAAGGAAGGAAAAGAGGGGAGGGAAGAAGGAGAGGGAAGGGAAGGAAGGCGAGGGAGGAAGGGAAAGGGAGGAAAAGAAGGAGGGGATGGAGGGAGGAGAAGTGGGAGGGAGGGATGGTAGAGAGGGAAGAAAGGAGGGGAGGGAAGAATGATAGAGAGGGAGGGAAAGAGGGAAAAGGAGGAAGCGATGGGAAAGGATAGAGGTTGGGGAAGGAGGGAAGGAGGAAAAGAGTTAGGTAGGGGAGAAGGAATGAGAAGGAGGGAAGGGGGAAGGGATGTAAAAAAGGAAAGGTGGGAAGGAGGAAGGGGTAGGGAGGAAAGAAGAAAGGGGGGGGGGGGAGGAAGGATGGAGGTTGGATGAGAAGGAGGGAAGATAGGAAGAAAAGAGGAGAAAAGGAGGAGAGGAAGAAGGCAGGGATATGAAATAGAGAACAGGAGAATGTGATGAAGGGAGGAAGGGAAGGAAAGACGATGTGATGGAAGAGATGAATGATGGGGAGGGAGGAGGAACCAGGATGGAGGAAGGAGGGTAAAAGAATGGTAGGGTGGGACGAAGGGGAGGAGGGAGGGCAGGAGAGAGGACAGTAAGATATGAAGGGAGGAAAGGGGGAGGAAATGGAATCGATGGACAGAGAGAGGGGAATAGGAATGAAGATAGAGTGCAATGAATTGAGTGAGGAGGGGAAGGAGGACACAGTAGGCTGGGTGGGAGGGGGATGGGGAGGGGAAAAGGGGGAGAGCAAAATATTGTTATGATTGGAGACAGTTAAATGTAGACACGCACACAAACACACACATCCCCCCCAAAGCACACGCACATAGACACAAAACGCACACACGCACACACACACACACACACACACACACAAAACACACACACACACACACACAGACAGACACACAAAGCAAGGGAACAGAAAGCTGAAAGCAGCGACAGATAGCAGGTAACAGGCGAGCGACCCCACGACTCCCGCGGACCGATATCCCATTTACCGGAACCGGAATGAATGTCGATTGGTCATTAAGACTAATCGGCTGATAACGTGATTGATTTGCAAGTTGCAATCGGGCGGGATCGGCGTCACCTTCCTCTGACAAATGTTCAGGTCAAGATGACAACGAATAGGGAATGGCGAGGGACGATAAGGATGTATAACTGATTTCTTTTTTTTTTTATGTCATTCGTACGCAGAAGTATTATAATTCACCTGAGTATATAGGCGTGTTTATTCAAAGACACTAAGATATACACGTACACATACAAACACAATCACGCACACATACACACACACACACACATACACACGAAACCACTTTGAATACGTTTCTTTTATTTGTGATAAAAGCTGCAGTAGTCAGTTGTAGTGACAGTCTCAGTCAAGAGGAGCAGCGGCGGGGAGGTTAAAAATCAAAGCCAAAAGTGTATGGAAGAGGAAGAAAAGAGAGAGAGATAAAGGGACGAGAGAGAGGGGATGGGAGAGGAGGGGGCGGAAAAGGGGGGAAAAGAGAGTAAGAGAGAGAGGGGGAGAAGGAGAGAGATAAAGGAAAGAGAGAGAGAGAGAGAGACAGAGAGACAGACAGACAGACACACACACAGAGAGAGAGAGAGAGAGAGAGAGAGAGAGAGAGAGAGAGAGAGAGAGAGAGAGAGAGGAAACACTCCAAATAAAAATATCGCCAGTGATAGAAAAGGCATATAACTCCGCGTGGGAACACAGCATGGCGTCAGGGATTCTATTATAAAGCATAGACAGAATCCTCCGAAGGCCACACATACACATACACACACATACACACACATAAACACACACACACACATACACACACACACACACACACACACACACACACACACACACACACACACACACACACACACACACACACACACACACACACACACACACACATATATATATATATATATATATATATATATATATATATATATATATATATATATATATATATACATAAGGCCCATAAAAAAGGATTTCAATTCCTGACGCTTTACCCATCACTTGGAATGGCGGAAGAGGAGCAGAGATCGGTGAAAAGTGTTCGAGTGTTCGCTTTGCCTTTTCGTGCGAATGGACAGCTTTTCCTTTTGGGTTTAATGCTGTTTTGTATACAACTGCTACTGTTATGGATATTACTGCTATCATTGTTATTATTATTATTGTTATCTTTGATTTGATCATTGGTTTTGTAATTATTACTGTTGTTTTTGTTGCCATCAATATCATCAAGGGCATTATTATTATTGTTATTATCATTATTATCATTTTTGTCATTGTTATTGTTATTATCATCATCATCATTGTCATTATTACCATTATTATCATTATCATTATTTTTGGCTTTGTATCGTTACCATTGTTACTAACAATACCGTTATCATTATATTCATTATCATTATTGCTTTCACTATCTCTATCATCATTATTATCATAATCACTATTGCTATTATCATTACTATCATTATTATCATCATTATCATTCTCATTATTATAATCATTAAAATTACCATTAATATAATTATCTCCATTATCATTATCATTATCATTAGCACAACTGTCATTATAATCATCATTATTATAATTATCATTATCATTCTCATTATTATATTTATCATTATCATTATCATTACCATTATTATCATAATTATCATTACCATTATTATCATAATTATCATTACCATTATTGTTATCATTACCGTTATTATCATTATCTTCATCATTATAATCATTATAATTTTAATCAATATTATTGTTATCATTATCATCATTATCACTATAATTACTATCATTATCATCATTAACATTGTCATTATTGATATCATTACTATCTGTACTATTATATTTCTTATTATCTTCATTATCATTATTATCAGTGTTATAGTCATTGCCTTTTCAAAATTACCGTTTTATTATCCTTATTATCATTACAATCATTATTATCACTACTATTAGCGTTCTTATTTCATCATTATTATTGTTTTTTACCATCGTTATCATTGTTATTTTGATATTATTGTTGTCATTACTGTTATTAATTACTATTATTATCACCGTTGTTATGAGGATTATTGCTTCTATATCTCTGTTTCTGTTATGTCATTATTGATATCATTATTATTACTATAATCATCATTATCATTAGGATTTCATTATCACTGTCATTATTGATTTTTTTATTACAACTACTATTATTATCATTGTCATTATCATTAATCTCATTATTGTTATCAGTATTATCATCATTATTAATATTATCATTATCATAATCATCATCATCGTTACCATTGTTGATATTAAAGTTGTTCTCTCTCTCTCTCTCTCTCTCTCTCTCTCTCTCTCTCTCTCTCTCTCTCTCTCTCTCTCTCTCTCTCTCTCTCTCTCTCTCTCTTTCTCCCTCACATTCTTTCTCGGTCTCTCTCTCTCTCTCTCTCTCCCTCTCTCTCTCTCTCTCTCTCTCTCTCTCTCTCTCTCTCTCTCTCTCTCTCTCTCTCTCTCTCTCTCTCTCTCTCTCTCTCTCTCTCTCTCTCTCTCTCTCTCTCTCTCTCTCTCTCTCTCAAAAGGAATCAACTTCTCTTTTTCTAGCGTTACGAATGTTATTGCCAGTCTCTCTGCACTTGACAGCTTCTTTTACAGCTTGTATTTTCTGCATCCACCCACACTAAAGGCTTTTTCTTTTTCATTCCATTGTTATCGTCTTCCTTCTTTTTTTTTTTTTTTTTTTTTCTTTCTTTTCTTTCTTTTTTTTCCTTTCTTCCTTTTTATCTTTCCTTTCTTTCTTTTTATTTTTTCCTTCATTTCTTTTTATCTTTCCTTTCTTTCTTTTTTAGTTTTTCTTCTTCCTTTTTATTTTATTTTCTTTCTTTTCATTTTCCTTTCTTTCTTCTCATTTTTCCTTTCTTTCTTTTTCGATCTTTTGTTCTTTCTTTCTTTTTTCTTTCTTACAGATATCGAGTTTCCATAAGTGCATTCTGTATGTGATTTGCCATGTGTTTAATTAGTTCTGTCTTTTGATCTCTATTCTTTTCTCTATCATCTAATTTATTTATTTATTTATTTATTTATTGTTTTTTTTTTTTTTTTTTTTTTTTTTTTTTTTTTTTTTTTTTTTTTTGTAATTCACATGACTCGCCCGTTTGTCTGTCTGTGTCACTTTGTTTGTCTACCTCGTCACTGCATATAAATCACTGTTATGATACTTGAGTAGCTTTCAGAATGTTGGTGATGCAAGTGAAAATCCTAAAATATTATTGGAAAGGAATTGGTGGTATGCATTGTTATCATTATTATCATTATCTTTAATAATATCATTTCTATGATTACCATTATTAAGTTGATGTCAGTAATACTAGCGTTTGAAAAGACGGTAATAATAATGACGGTGATGAAATTCATGTTAATCTGATGATGATAATAAGCACGGTAATGTATTTCTGAAGATGATGATAGTAATATTTATGATACTGAAAACGATAATGATAATCATAGTAATGATAATGGCAATAGTGATAATAATGCTAATTATAATCAATTTCATTACCAATACTATCA
>BOPN01000460.1:393744-396244 GCA_017312705.2 Penaeus japonicus
AGACTAGAGAGAAAGAGAAGAGAGAGAGGGAGAGAGAGAGAGAGAGAAAGAAGAGAGAGAGGGAGAGAGAGAGAGAGAGAGAGAGAGAGAGAGAGAGAGAGAAAGTGTGTGTGTGTGTGTGTGTGTGTGTGTGTGTGTGTGTGTATGCGTCTATAAATAGTCGTGCAGGGATATATCATGTTTAATTAAAATCGTTAACTCCATATATGGTTTTTCATTGAGAGAGAGAGATAGAGATAGATAGATAGATAGAGAGAGAGAGAGAGAGAGAGAGAGAGAGAGAGAGAGAGAGAGAGAGAGAGAGAGAGAGAGAGAGAGAGAATAAGATAGATATATATATATAGAG
The DNA here is from genome assembly GCA_017312705.2 of Penaeus japonicus. Lineage (NCBI taxonomy): Eukaryota > Metazoa > Arthropoda > Malacostraca > Decapoda > Penaeidae > Penaeus > Penaeus japonicus. The sequence goes on from BOPN01000460.1 coordinate 394,091, forward strand.
AGAGAGAGAATAAGAGAGAGAGAAAGAGAGAGAGAGAATGAGAGAAAGGGAGAGGGAGGGAGAGAGAGAGGGAGAGAGGGAGAGAGAGAGAGAGAGAGAGAGAGAGAGAGAGAGAGAGAGAGAGAGTTTGTATATGATAGGGAACATGTAACTATCTATAGCATAAATATCAGACCATGCATTTCTCATCTTTAATTAAAATCGTTATCTCTATATACGCATGTTTTTATTACCATTACCTTTTTTCATCTACCCAATATATTTCTTTACGACTTTTAATTACATACACAAATACATACATTCATAAACAAGGATTTTTCACCTAAACATTCCACTACAGAAACCTTTCAACCATTCTATGTCAGTTCTATCTCCGCGTGTCTACCAGGAGGATTCCTTTTCCTTCCTCCAACTTCCAAGATGCTGAGAGGTCATTGACCCCTCAGATCTGGATGACTCATAAGGTGACGTCACTAAAAGCCGAGATGGGTAATTAAGTTTCGCCAGAGGCAATGCATGAAGTTGATGGGATGGCTGAAGTTACTGGGTTCTAACGAGCATGCATACACGTGAACAAATGTATATGTATATGTGTATGCGCATGTATAAGTTTATTCATATAGGAGCAAGCTTTTTGATCCGTGAATATGCTCAGCAACAGGAGAAAGAAATTGTTATGTATTTACATTGAGTTCAATTGTTGTTATATAGCCAGAGTCTGCTAATTCATAACCTCATACATATATTAACAAAGAATAGATAAGATATGTATCTGCATATCCTTCTCTAACGCACGCCACCTAGTGACAAAAATGCAGAACTAATTCCCATCGTCCAGCGCAACAAGCATGGCCGCCAGCACCCAACGCCCACACCCGCGCAATCACAGCAAGACCCAAATCGTGACGATGAAGGAATTATACTCTATGGCTGTAGGGTTTGATATATAGATGCAGGAATTATACTATTATATAGAGTGTAATCTATGATATGATGTATTCTACAGAGTAATTATGTTCGTATCTTGAAGGCATCTATAATAGAAATAAGGGTAAAAAAACAAAAACATCAAACAAATTTCTAATTTGTTCATCACCGTATTTTCCCAATCGATGCATTTTGGAAAGTCTTCGGACACAGAAGGAAACCGAAATTTAATGAGTTCCTGAGTTTCACCGACACTGAACTACGTCGTTCGTGATCGTGGCAATTACGCCTATTTTCGCTGACAATTTTCTGCATTTCATTCTCCCCGCTCGAATACTGGACCGAATCCGGAAAATAACATTTCAGTTGCGTTCTCTGTTTGTCTTTTATTTCTGTGTTTTTATTTTCTAGTATTTTTATACACACCCTCGTGTGTGTGTGTGTGTGTGTGTGTGTGTGTGTGTGTGTGTGTGTGTGTGTGTGTGTGTGTGTGTGTGTGTGTGTGTGTGTGTGTGTGTGTGTGTGTGTGCCTAACTGAAACAATATCCCTAATGAGAGCGCCTCCACCAAAGGTCAGTTGACAACAGACAGTCGCCATAACACTTCCACCCACACGATATTTAGAGGCAGAGACGCGCCCGCCCACACGGCCGTAAACACACTCACTCCGTCAGCTCGTGGGCGGGAGTAAATAGAGAAAAAAAATGTTATTGCTGACGCTGCTGTAGCGGGAGCGAGCGGGACGAGGCTGACGGTGGGAGTGGGGGGGGGGAGTCACTTCCTATTCGTAAGGGTGGAAGTGTCATGTGAAGGCGTATGGTTTGCAAGGGTGTCCTACTAGCGTTCAAGTGTGTCCTATTCGTGTGGAAGTGTGGTCAAGGGCGTCCTATTCGTGTTGATATGTGCTCCGTGTTGTTATATTCGTGGGGAAATGTAATCAAAGGTGTCCTTTTCGTATGGATATGTGAACAGAGGTGTCCTTTTTGTGTGCATGGGTGTCCGACTCGTATGGGCGTAAACATGATGTGCCAGTGTGTTCTATTCGTATGGGAAGTTTGATGTACGAGGATATCCCAGGACATGTGATGTGCAAGGACTCATGAGGCTGCATAAATATGTAAGAAATTTGGAAGAATAGTAACCTGAATGAAGAAGTAAAATGTTTTCAGGCGTCAGGCTCTGACAGTCTTTCAACTGATAATTAAAGAAAATATGTGTATATAATGC
>BOPN01000460.1:406244-408744 GCA_017312705.2 Penaeus japonicus
GGTGCGGGCACGTGTGTGGGCGTGGACGTATGTATAAGTATATGTGTGTATGCACCTGTTTCCTCGTGGACACATCCTGCGAGGAACCCAAGTGAATCGCTATTTTATAACAATTTTAGCGACCAGGTGATGTCACACATCAAATATGAAGACACATATCAATCAACACGTTGGCACCAGGAGTCCGTGTAGACTGGGAGTGTCCACGGTGGTTTGATAGTTTGATTAAGATGTGCTTTTATCTCTCAACTATAAAAACATCTGCTTTAGAAGGAAAATGCGGAGTACGAAAAACTGATGGCGACTTGCAGAGGAGGAAATTTCGCTGATAAGAAAGACAACGATAAATTAAGGCTCCTCTGCATGACAAACTTGTTTGATCATCACGAGGGACTTTCTATATTTAGCAGATTTTTTTTCCAGGGATTTAAGAATACACACAGATATACTCGGAATCTACATATCTATCGGTTCATCTGTCCATCTATCTATCCATCAATTTATCCATTTATCTACTTATCCATCTATATATCCATATATTCATCCATCTATTCATCTATTTATCCATCTATTCATCTGTCTATATATGTATCTATATATCGATCTATCTACCCATCTATCTATCCATCTATCTATGTATTCATCTATCCATCTCACAATCTATACCTACATTTTCTTTATGTATATTAATCTATTTGCATGTGCGCGCATATAAGGAACACAAATATACAGTATATTTTATAGGGGAGGGGGGTGTCTGTGTCTGTGTGGGAGGGGGGTTGCCTGTGTTTGTGGAGGGGGGGGGGTGCCTGTGTGTGTGCTTGTCTGTGAGTGTGTGCTTGTCTGTGAGTGTGTGTGCTTGTCTGTATGTGTGTGCTTGTCTGTGAGTGTGTGTGCTTGTCTGTATGTGTGTGCTTGTCTGTGTGTGTGTGCTTGTCTGTGAGTGTGTGTGTGTGCTTGTCTGTGTGTGTGTGTGTGTGCTTGTCTGTGTGTGTGTGTGTGCGTGTGTGTGTGTGTGTGTGTGTGTGTGTGTGTGTGTGTGTGCGTGTGTGTGCGTGTGTGTGTGTGTGTGTGTGTGTGTGTGTGTGTGAGTGTGTGTGCTTGTGTGTGTGTGTGTGTGTGCGTGTGTGTGTGTGTGTGTGTGTGGAGTTGGATCTATGACCCCTTCGTCAAGAGGTCACCATTTCGCTCACACTTCCACACACTTGGCAGTCAATATCAATAACTCTGTTGATCTCGCCTTCGCCCCCTCGCCATCCATCTCCGTCTCAGCCCACGCCCACGCCCAAGCTCACGCCAACACCCTACGCCCACTCGAGGAAGCTCTCTGACACGCTCCTCAGAAATCCATTCCCATTCTCAATTAAACCCATTCTAAACTCCATCAAACTTAATTCAATTGATCAAATTTAATCAAATACAATTAAACTAATTCACTTTCCTTATCTATTCGCGGTATTTACAGTTATTGAAATAATGCGTGGATGTATAATTTACTTTTTTTTTACCTTTTACATTTTTAATTGTTACAAGTTCTGGATGTCAGATAGACAGACTCTGTGTGTGTGTGTGTGTGTGTGTGTGTGTGTGTGTGTGTGTGTGTGTGTGTGTGTGTGTGTGTGTGTGTGTGTGTGTGTGTGTGTGTGTGTGTGTGCGTGCGTGTGTGCGTGTTTACACACATATCCACTATTAACGCAAAATTGGTCAAGTCAGTGTCCTTGAAAATAAGACACTGGCCGTCGGAACAGCTGCTGCGAACGCGGTCCGTTGTCAGCAGTGAGCAGTGACTTCATTTATGTTGCAGCGTGAGACCCGGACAATCGACGGGTTCCTTGCTGCAAGCCAGGGGAGGGGGGAAGGAGTCGGGGTATCTCCTGTAACATTGTAGCAAAGGGTGTTGAGAGGAAGATTATAACGCAGAGGCCTTTGGATTAGGTCGAATATTGGTTTCCATATGGTCTCTCTCTCTCTCTCTCTCTCTCTCTCTCTCTCTCTCTCTCTCTCTCTCTCTCTCTCTCTCTCTCTCTCTCTCTCTCTCTCTCTCTCGCTCCATTTATCTATCTTTCTTTCTTTCCTTCTCTCTCTCTCTCTTTCTCTGGATATGCGAACCAATGCATTGCTTTTCTAACAAACAACAGCTGAACTAGAAATTTGGCTGACTCAATTTAGCCAGAGACAGAGGACTATAGATAAACAACCTCTGTGATACAGTGCCACCATACTAAAGAATGGCACTCGAAGACAACTAGTAGACTGCTTCACTTCAGCCTTCACACATTAGGCTACGGAACGGGACGTCGTTTCATGGAAGTGCCACACTGCCAAAAGCCTCGCTCGGTGTACACAGGACAGGGAGGAAAAAAATCGGTTTGAAAACTGATTTTCCATTACCCTTTGCCCTCACTTCTCGTTTCGGACATTGATTTTAGTTAGACACAAGGTCAATTCCTTCTTAATATGCTTGGAGTACATAATACCCAGACGGCGCAGGGAAGCGACC
>BOPN01000460.1:413744-416244 GCA_017312705.2 Penaeus japonicus
AAAGGCACACGTATCTACAAACAAGCATGAAATCAAGTTTATTGTGATAGAATCAAGCGGAACAACACGTTTTATCATAACTTGATATGCTCAAACAGGCGTGTGACGAGAACAATAAAACAGCTGATTATTTCAAAACTTTGGTGCTTGTACTTACTTGTAAATAAATAAGGTAGCTTACGTGTCATTTGATTAGTACTAACACTAATATATTCTTAGAATTAACAAAATCTATACAGTCCCGAAAAAATACATTCTCACAATATAATATCTTTCTCTGTGCATGAGATTACGTGACCAAAATTATGTAATAAATAAACAAATGGCAACCGCTTTCACCGCCATTTTGACTTTCCAACTTTATATTTCAGATTACGTTCATGTATTTTGGTTTTGGTTTGGGTAAATCTTCTTTGTATTTGTTTGTGTGCGTGTGTGTGTGTGTGTGTGTGCGCGCGCGTCTGTATGCGTTTGTGTGTGTGAATGAATTTCCGTGTGTATTTGAGTGTGTGGGAATGTGTGTGCTCAAAAATATATCTGTAATGGACCTTCTTGTCTTTTCTTTGCACATTTCGCGAATAAACTATGTAAATAAGCCACTAGTTAGTGAAAGGAATCGTATGTGATTCCGACTTATAAGATGTAACAGAAGTGTGATAAAAAAAAAATACAGAAAAACAAGGAAGCAAATGATTTAGTAAAAAAAAAATGATAATAATAAATGAAATAAAAAATAAATAAATAAAAAAGTAAGCAGACTGTCAATTTACTAAGGAAGTAAGTAAATCAGTGAAGAGTGAATCGGTGAGTAAACAAAGAAACAAACACACAAGCAAGTCTTTCATTCCATTCACATCTGGATAATCAGTTAAACAAATAAAAAAGTAAACAAACACATAAATACACATACGAGTAAATGAACAGGTAAACAACTAAAGCTAACTAGAGAGCGAATCAAACAAATAGAGACATAGATATAAACAAATGCATTTATAAACTAAAATTGATTAAACAAGTAACATAAGTAAGTGTCTGCGTATGAAAACAAGTCAAGGAGAGGATGAGTGTATAAACAAGAAAATAAGTGATAAGTTGATAAACAAGTTAACAAATTAATAGTAAGTTGATACACATAGTAGATAAATAGATTAACTAAAAATGACCGAGTAAATAAAGTAAACAAATGAACAACCAAATAAGCAACGCAAAGAACAGTACTATTGGCTATTGTACTATTCTGATCCTCCCTACCTCCCCTCCCCCTTTCCCTACCCCTACCCTTACCCCTACCCTTGCCCCTACCCTTACCCCTACCCTTACCCCTACCCCTACCCCTACCCCTACCCCTACCCCTACCCCTACCCCTACCCCTACCCCTACCCCTACCCCTACCCCTACCCCTACCCCTACCCCTACCCTTACCCCTACCCTTACCCCTACCCCTACCCCTACCCCTACCCCTACCCCTACCCCTACCCCTACTCCTCCCCTTCCTCCCATAAAAACGTCAGGTCTATAAAACTAATAACGGCAGTGGTTTAATGAGGTCTGTTGCTCTCTTTTCAAAACAACAAAGGTTATAAAGGGAGGTTTGTCTTGAAATTTGTTGATAGTTAATATATATATATATATATATATATATATATATATATATATATATATATATATAGAGAGAGAGAGAGAGAGAGAGAGAGAGAGAGAGAGAGAGAGAGAGAGAGAGAGAGAGAGAGAGATTAATTTTTTTTTTTTTTTTATTATTATTATTTTTTTTTTTTGGAGGGAAGGAGATTTAATGATTAAGTATACGAATAAAAAGAAAAATAGATAATGAGTTAAGGTCAAAGGGATTTTCGAAAGCTCTTCTGGCGGAGCACATGTGAGGAAAACACAAGGGAGGGATTCACCGTGAAGACTCGGCAGTTAACTTGACTCCAACGCATTTTCCGTAATGGAAGCCTCACGCTCCTTCTATTTCTCCTGCCAACGCCAGCCAGCTTCATCTATCCTTGAGTCACTCCGCGCCCTTATCACATGAAATGAATAGCAATAACTACAAAAATAATTCATATGAGATTGAATTCTTCTCCTAGATATCTGATTTACCCCCCCCCCCCCCCACCCGCTACAACCCCCCACCCCGAGTTCTATTTCACTAACCATTCACACTGCTGACTCACAAGGATGACTCACTCACTTCTCAAAATAAAGTGGGAAAACCGAGAGGGAATAAAGTAGGCTGTATATCTACCCTCTACCCTCTTCCACTATCTATTTTCTTGCCCCCCCTACCCCCTATATCTCTATTAACTCTCTCACCCATCTATTCTCTCCTCTTCTTTTTCCTTCTCTTTCCCTTCCATCTACGCTTTCCCTCACTCTCTCCTTTCCAACCCCATTTTCTATTTACTCTCTCACTCCCTACCTCTCCTTTTAACTCTTAACTCTTATCCCGATCCCCCTCCTTTCAATCCTCTCTCTCCCCCTTCCCCCTCCTTTCAAT
>BOPN01000460.1:446244-453744 GCA_017312705.2 Penaeus japonicus
GGTAGCATTGTGGCTAGGAGGTCCTTGGCGTGGTGACCTAGGCCAGGTGGAGCCGTGACCTCTTTGGTGGCGGAGAGAGGTGTGACCGGCTAACTGAGAGTATGACCTCAAGTCGGTCGGGTTTTCCTGGTAGAGAGAGAGAGAGAGAGAGAGAGAAGCAGACAACAAACAGACAGACAAAGGGAAGGGGAAAGGACTTAATAGAGACAGAGGGAAGTAGAGAGAGAGAGAGATACGAGTACAAGAAAAACTGAGAGAAAAATAGATTGAAAAGATAAAGAAGAAGAGAGAGATAGAAAGAGAAAATGAAAGGGAGCGAAAGAGAGGAGGAAATAGAGGAAAAGAGAGGAGTGGAGGGAGGGGGTTATACATTAGCATGCAACAGAAGTGCACCAGCTCGGCCCTATGCTTACGAGAAACGATTGTACAGTATGCAGACGGTGACCTTGTAAGACCTTGCTTTTAAAATTGCTTAGACTTTCGTGTAGAAGTTGTCTTGCCCTTTGCATGTTGATGGCTAAGGATGATAAGTGAAAAGCTGACTTGTCTGATCCACAGTATTCTCTGTGGAATTTCAAGATGATTGTAACAAATTTAATGATAGATTACGATAGTGTTAGTAATAGCAGAAACAGTAATAGCAATGCTATGAGGAGAAGGAGGATAATGATAGGTATGATAATAATAAAGATAATGATAATAGTAATGACAATGATGATAATTAAAATGATGATGACGATGATGATAATAATCATTATCATTATTATTATCTTTATTATTATTATTATTATTATTATTATTATTATTATTATGATTATTATTATCATTACTATCATTATTATCATCATTATTATTACCATTACTATTATTATGAAACTAATGATAATGATGATGATGATAATAATGATAATATTAATGATAATAATGATAATAATAATGTCAATAATAATGATGATGCTAATGATGATAGTAATAATAATAACAATAATGATAATGATAACAATAATACCAATAAAGATAATGATAACAATAATACCAATAATGATAATGATAATATCGCTAAAGATAATAACAACAAAGATAATAGCAAAAATTGTAACGATAATGAAAATTATTGTTGTTGAAATTAATATGATGATGAGGGAGAGGAAGGAAAAAAAACAATGAAAATAATGGTTACAGAAATATTGACAAATATTGACCAAAAGATAAACAAGTGTAATGCAATAAATCACTTGGAATATAGTGTATCGAAATGCTGCTATTATGCCGCAGTGGCAACCGTGTCAACCCAATTTATCGGAAATATCATGATTCTGCTTCTGGTATTTGTCCACTTCGCTGACTGGATTCATTGCGCTACAGTGAGTAAACAATAGGTGGAAATTGTACGTGAATGTTGGCAGAGATCCACCATCATTCACTATTAAGAAAGTTTATACAAGCATAACCCTTCCAAACGCACATACATCAACACAAACACAAAGCACAAACACACATCCATATTCACAAACACCAATACATACACGGACCCTCTCCATCAGTGTCTGCGTTGTTTGGTCACGTGACTCCTCAAAAAAAAATAATAAAAAATAAAAAAATCTATAGAAAGGCTTTCGTGATTGAGACTTCTTTGCAGTTGTTGCTTGTTAGGTTATGCCTTTTAGTTGCATGGTATATAAAGAGGGTGTGGTCTATTGTATCTTTTGTGAGGTAGCATATTGTATGTAACGTATTATAGATATCATATAACTTTTATGTATGGATGGTTTTAGAATAGCTGGAATGCTTGTCAGTATTTCATTAAGCTGTAATGTTTATATATTTATTTTCGTATATTTCCTATATGCACAAGACTTCTGTGCTTTGTCTGAGCATGACAGCTAGTTCAGAGGCGAGTGACTCATTGCAGGAAGTCCCTTGAGAGGGTTTAAATTTCGAAAGAAATGTAGCGGAAGAGAATATGGTAGTTACTGAATCAGATGAAATATTTTCGAGAGTCAGCGTTTTAGCAGGATCATGTATTACTATATCGCATATTGTATAAGTTGCTTTATAAAAGAAGAGAGAATTAACGTTGCACCAAAGCAGAACATGGATATGAAACATCGCTGGTTCTCGATATGTTAAGACGTCAAATAAGTAATCAGAAGAAGCACATCAGTAAACAGAGCGAGACTCACAGCGGAACATCATTATTTGCATGATTCAATGCGCATAATTAAAGTTTACAGAAGTAAATACGAAACGAAGTCGTTCATTATTAACTGCTTTCAAATATCCCCGAACTATAATTACTTTCATTCAAACACATCACTAATTTTGCTGATAAACACATCTATGTTTCAATCATATATCGACATATTTTCATACAGGCAAGTTTAAAGAGATGATAAAAATGTGTGTACGTGTGTGTAAGTGTATATGTATATGCGCGCGCGCGCGCGTGTGTGTGTGTGTGTGTCTGTGCATGTGCTTGTATTTTCATTTTATGTGCGAATAGAGTAGTCTTTACCAATTTTCGTATCATATTTAAAGTATGTTGCATATGTTCAATTATTTTCCCCATGTTTCCATACGGAAAAATAGTGTTTGTGGATTGATAAGATATTTGCAGGTACTAGTACATCCTACGTCTTATTTGTGTTACCAGCATGGTAAAAGCCTGCCTCTATTTTTAGCATTGCAACAGATTGACTAGTCTGTTATCTATGAGGAATATAGTGGCAACTAGGGATGGTATTTTATCTTTACGTACCATTTTTCAAAGAAGGACTTGGAGAGTGTTTAACATCATGCTTTAAATCCGTTTGGAAATATTTAATTCCGTTTATGACCGATAGCACAACCACATACATACCCAGATTTCGAGGATATTATGACGAGAGCGTTTCAGACATAGATAACAGAAAGTCTTAGTTATATAATAGATCCTTGAGGGCTCCTTGTTGTGTGCATGCGTCACTCTCATCTCATACCATGCGACATGAGTAAGGAAAAGACACTGTTTATTGCCATGCAAGACAGGAGATTAACGACATAATTATCACTCGATTACCCAAGCAAGACCCAACATAAGACCATCGTGTCACGGTCGTCGTATTCTGTTTAAAACCTGTGAGGCGAAAGGACTCGCTCTGTGGTGGTTCAGCTTTGCTCCTGAAGCCCCGTGGTATAAAACGAGCCACCAGAGAAGAAATATGCATGAGGATTATCCGCTCCAAGGGATTAACACTGGCCTATACTTATCAGGCTTATCAGCCGATGTCAGAATGGCTATGACCTTGTTGAATTTCCAGCTGAGAGGATACTTACCGGTTGAAAAATATTGGTTAATGCCAGTGACAACCATTTAATGTCCCTTTCGCCGCTTTTTAGTGTTTTATGATAGAGTTCATGAGTCATGGCAGTTTTATTCGGGTGCACGCTTTTGATGGCCTTTTTATCTCATATTTCATTGTCATTGATGCCGTTTGGGACGTTCCGCCACCTTAGAAAATGTAGGGTTGCTGTTTTTTCACGAGATATTAATATATGTGTGGGTATATATATATAATATATATATATATATATATATATATATATATATATATATATATATATATATATATATATATATATATATATACATATATATATATATATATATATATATATATATATATATGTATGTATGTATGTATGTATATATATATATATATATATATATATATATATATATATATATATATATATATATATATATATATATATATATATATATATATATATATATGTATGTATGTATGTATATATATATATATATATATATATATATATATATATATATATATATAATATATATATTTGTGTGTGTGTGTGTGTGTGTGTGTGTGTGTGTGTGTGTGTGTGTGTGTGTGTGTGTGTGTGTGTGTGTGTGTACACATAATTGTGTGTTATCAATCCTTATGCACTGTACAGTGATCATCGTGCTTCATGAGGCAAACGCCAGATCTGCGCCTCAACGCCAGGGCCGGCGCCTCAGCCTCCGCCCAAATCACTTAACCTGCAATGACTCCCGAGCATTTTCCTTTCCTTAACATTCCCATCGCACAGAAGACATTTGCCTCGTCTTAAAGGCGTCCCATGAGGAGGGGAAAAAACGAGCCAGCGCCTTGGGAGAAATCCATAAGTGCCACGAGCCCTATGGATGTTAGGAGAATTCTGAACTTTAAGAACCCTCGACTTGGCGTGGCTGTTGGGCCGTTGTAGCGATGAGGTGAACCCGGAAGTTTAGAAGAGCCTCACAGCTCATTCTTAAACGCGGGTCTCTCGCCTTTGCCTCACAGGTTGTCCTCACACTTCTTTCTTTTGTCCTCATTCTTCATCCTCATTTTACCTCGTCTTTCAAATAACTTTCCGTCACTAAATTTCTCGCTTTTTGTGTCTTTTATTTTTTCTTTCTTTCTTTCTTTAATCCCTCCTTACTCTTTCCATCTCCTCACACCTCATACTTCGTGTTCTTATTTTCGTCCTTACTCTTCATCTCCTCCCCTTATCTCCCTCCTTTTCACCCCTCCTTTCCTCTCCCTCTTCCTCTCTCCCCTCTCCTTCCCCCTCCACCCACCCTGTCAAGCTTCCCTTAACACCCCCGAGATTTCTGTCAAGTTGCGACCACTTTGTAAAAGTTTTTTTCCTGTCGTGTCAAGGCCCATACCGGAAACAACCTGGTGTTAGCTCCACATTGCGAGGGGTAGGGGTAGGGGAGGGGGAGGGAGATGGGGGGGAGGAGGCGATAGTAACGGGCGGAGATTTGCCGTTTTTAAGCGAGGAGTACAATTAGATTTTTCCCTCCTCCTCCTTCTCCTTCTCCTCCAACTCTTCTTACTCTTCTTCTTCCTTCCCCCCCTTCTTCCTCTTCTTCCTTTTTTTTTTCTCCTTCCTCTTCCTGCACTTCCTCCTGCTCCTGCTCCTGCTCCTCCACCTCCATCTCCTCCACCGCCTTATCCGTCTTCTCTCATTCATTCTATCTCTCTCTCTCTTTACTCGTCCTCCTTTTTCTTTCTTCAGTTCTTTCTCTCTCTCTCTCTCTCTCTCTTCCTTCTCCACCTTTTTTCTTTCTTTCTTTCTTTCTTTCTCTATCTCCTCCTCCTATTTTTTCTCTTTCTTTCCTTCTCCCCTCATTCTCTTTCTCTTTTCTTTCTTTTTTTCTTCCTCCCTTACATCTTCAGCCTTCCCATCCTTCCTGTCTCCATACCCTTTGTCCTTTGTCCCTTCCTCATCATTTACTAAGTTCAGAGTTCATTTTTTTCTTGGGAAATGTGTGACAGAGTGCGTGTCTTGAAGGAGGTGGGAGTTGCGGGGAGAGGAGGAGGAGGAGGAGGAGGAGGAGGAGGAGGAGGAGGAGGAGGAGGAGGAGGAGGAGGAGGAGGAGGAGGAGGAGGAGGAGGAGGAGGAGGAGGAGGAGGAGGAGGAGGAGGAGGGGGAGGAGGAGGAGGAGGTGGGAGGAGGAGGAGGAGGAGGGGGAGGAGGAGGAGGAGGAGGGGAGGGGGGGAGGGAGGGAGGAGGAGGAGGAGGAGGAGGAGGAGGAGGAGGTGGAGGAGAAAGAGGAGGAGGGGAGGGGAGGGGAGAGGGGGGTAAGGGAGGGGAGGGGGGGCGGAGGCAGAGGAGGAGGAAGAAGAGGAGGAGGAGGAGGAGGAGGAGGAGGAGGAGGAGGAGGAGGAGGAGGAGGAGGAGGAGGAGGAGGAGGAGGAGGAGGAGGAGGAGGAGGAGGAGGAGGAGGAGGAGGAGGAGGAGGCGGAGGAGGAGGAAGAGGAGGAGGAGGAAGAAGAGGAGGAGGAGGAGGAGGAGGAGGAGGAGGAAGAGGAGGAGGAGGCGGAGGAGGAGGAAGAGGAGGAGGAGCAGGGATAAAAAACACGCCGATAAAGAGACAGATAATGAGAGTAATGACAAGACTCAAAAGAGAAAAAAAGGGGGGAAGAAAAATTATCATTAGCAGCAACAACATCTCTAATTCTGATGATAGTGATGAAAGAGGGTTACAGCACCCCCCCCCCCCCCCCCTTCCCCCTACTGGGTCTTTGTGTCGACGAATTCCTTCCCCTTTTCTCCAAATAAAGGGAGACGTCCGCCCCCTTTGTAGGAAAATGTTCATCCTCCCACCGCCATTAGAATCTTTAGTTGTGCCTCTCGATGATGATAATTATGATCCTCATTTTGATGATGATAAAGATAATTGTGATCCTCATTTTGATGATGATAAAGATAATTGTGATCCTCATTTTGATGATGATAAAGATAATTATGATCCTCATTTTGATGATGATAAAGATAATTATGATCCTCATTTTGATGATGATAAAGATGATTGTGATCCTCATTTTGATGATAATAAATATAATTGTGATCCTCATTTTGATGATAATAAAGATGATTGTGATCTCATTTTGATGATAATAAAGATGATTGTGATCTCATTTTGATGATAATAAAGATGATTGTGATCTCATTTTGATGATAATAAATATAATTGTGATCCTCATTTTGATGATAATAAAGATGATTGTGATCTCATTTTGATGATAATAAAGATGATTGTGATCTCATTTTGATGATAATAAAGATAATTGTGATCCTCATTTTGATGATAATAAAGATGATTGTGACCTCATTTTGATGATAATAAAGATAATTGTGATCCTCATTTTGATGATAATGTTGATAATGTTAATATTAAAAACAACAACAGTTATGATGATAGCGATAGAAATAATAACAATATTAATAATGATGATAATGATATCAAAGATAATGATAATAATAATAACGATAGTGATGGTGATAAAAACGAACAAATTGATAATGAAATTGTTAACAATGTTTGTAACAATAATGATAATAATAAAGTTAATAATAATGGTAATAATAATACTAGTCATAATAATAATAATAACAATAACAATAATGATGATAATGAAATATTTATAACAATAATAAATGATAATGATCATATGAATTACATTTATGATAATAATAGTAAAGGTAATACTAAGGATAATAATGACTAATGAGTATTAATGATTTCTAATTTTATTAATAAAAACGATGATGATTGTAGTAGTAGTGGTAATATATATAATAACAATGATAAAGATAAAAAAGTTTGATGATAATAATGATGATAAGGATAAGGATAATAATGATAATGACAGTGATAATAATAATATTGATCACAACAACAAAGGTAATAATGTCGTAATGATAGTGGTGGTGATGATGATGAAAATGATAGTGATGATACTGAAAATGGTGATAATAGTGATAACAATATTGATAATAGTAATAGTAATAATTACAATAATGACAGTAATAACGTTAATTATAATGATAGTAACAGGACCAATAATAACACTGATAGCGATATTAATGGTAATGATGATAATTATGAGGATAGTGATAATGATGATAATTATGACGATAGTGATAATGATGATAATGACAACAGCATCAATGATGATAATG
>BOPN01000460.1:466244-471244 GCA_017312705.2 Penaeus japonicus
AGGAAGAGAGAATGACTGGAAAAGGGGGTAGAGATACGTAGAAAAAGGACATGAAGGGAGAATTACCATTGTTGTTGCTACCATCATCATTATCAGTCTTACTGTTATCACCATCACTATTACTACCATTAATACACGGCGCTATTAACATAAGTAAGCCATGCTTTATAAGTTACGGAAGCATGAAATCTCCTTTACCCCCTGACCTATATCGTCAGACATCAGCGTTATGCAGAGTTGCTATTTTTGCCTCTATACTCTTAAAAGTGGTGTTATGAAGAAACTTTTTTCTTTAAATTTTCGCTGTGATGGATTTTCCTCTTTTCCTTATTCAAAAAATGCGTCAAGCGTTATCTAATGGTAAACGGTTTGCTTATGTGTGTTTGTGAGCTTGTGCGTGTGTGTGCTTTTGTGTGTGTGTGTGTGTCTGTATGTGTGTGTGTTGGTATGTGTGTCTTTGTGAGGCTGTAAATGTTTTGTAAAGATACTTTGCGATACATCAGCAATATCATAATAATGATATAATAACCAATCAACAAAGTCAAAAACCTGCATTTCACATGAAGAAAGCGGCCTTTTCCTGTTATTCTTATCAGTTTTTCCTTTCCTTTATTACCAACTTCCCTCTTCTTCGCAGCCACCGGCCACCCACATGCCCAGCGAGCCTCTTTGATGTTGGATGAGGAAGGTGATATATGCATGAACAAGGAATCCAGGAACTAACATTTTAAGCCTCTTGGGCAGCTGGTATCAGAAACTTTTACCCATAAATCTGGGTAAGTATGTAGCTCATAACCCCCGCAACCCCCACCCCCTCCATCTGCTCCCCATCTCCATCCGGCTGTAAGGATGACGAGAGGGTCCTGGGAGGGAGTGTATGTTGGAATGGATAGGAGGAAGGGGAAGTGGTGATTGGAAAGGGGGAGAAACTTTAAAAGTAGAATCCCCTACGTTGAAGATATTTTTCAATGGGACATTCAGATTAGTGTTTGACTACCTTGCTTGTGTACCTTCATAACTGGAATCCTCTTCCATGCATGTTACTTTGCTTATATATCTATCCTTATCAGAAAGAGAGTGATCGATCTACATCCCCTTAACAGGTTAATTGTTTGTACCGATAAAAGTCTGCGGTATGCACAACCCACATTTCACTAACAGGCTCCCCTCGTGGGCTGGGTAATTTCGTTCGACCAAAGAGTCTGTATAGATGCTCAAGGCGATCTCATGAATTTTCCCCAGGCGTAGGAAAGTTAATTAGGACCGTGTCAGGTGAATTTAAGCCTTATTATGCTTTTAGATACTCAAAATAAAGATGAGATCGGTGAGTATACATTAATCGTTAAGAATTGGTATAATTAGTTGCCGGAATATTTTTTGACTCTGACCCATTAGTGAAGTGAAATAAGAATTTCTAATGATGTATACTGGCCAAAAGGCTTTTAATTGAGCAAAACTGAAGTAATCTATTTGCAGTTTTTCTGTCTTAGCGCTAATTGATAATCATACATTTTTCTACAGAGGGCATGATTAGACATATATGCAAATTAACATACGCTTTCATAGAAAATCATACCTCTGTCTATTCATACAATGTAATATCATTAATATTACATTTATTATCAATATTATAATTTTCATTATTATCATTATCAATAATGTTTGATTACTATCATTATCATTATTATCATTATTATTATTACTATTACTATTATCACTATCATTCTCTTTTTCATTAATATCATGACTATCATTATTCATCTTCTCTCCTCCGCTCACCTCATTTATCACTCCATTTCAGCCTTCTAAAACTGTCCTTAGTTATTTCTCGAGTAAAAGAAAAAAATAATCAGTATTCCCTCCCTGTGATTTGAAAATTGTACAGGTATATGCCCAATTAACTATATCTTGGCTGCAAAAGGTGGAGGAGAGAGAGAAAGAGAGAGAGAGAGAGAGAGAGAGAGAGAGAGAGAGAGAGAGAGAGAGAGAGAGAGAGAGAGAGAGAAGACTCGTATCATATTTTCGTGATATATTCTCAGTACACCCAGCTGAACTCACTTTGTGAAAGGCAGAAGCATTAGAAATGAAAAAAGGAAGCGCTTCAAGCAAGGATGCCAATTTGCACACTTTAGCTGCCCGTTTGATCTACATCTCAGACGGTGTTTACTCCGTTGCTTCCTGCACCCCCCTTCCCCCAACCTCCCTCCTTTCTTTCTTCTTCTCCCTTTCCTCCTCCTCCTCATTCTCCTCTTACTTCTCTTTCAAGTTCTCCTTATCCTTATCTATTTCCTTTTCCTACTATACTTCTATTGTTTTCTCCTTATTCTTCTTCCTCCTCTTCTTCTTTCTCTTCTTCTTTCTCTTTTTTCCCCATATAATCGTACATCCTCTTCCTAAACCTTCTTCCATTCAGACTTCGACTTTTCGTCCTTCTCTTCCCCATATTGAAAATCATACTTCTTCTGTTCCATCTATTTCTGCTTTACCTCGTCCTCTTTCTCCTCTTCCTCCTTCTTCTTGGATTTCTTCTGATCTTAATAGTCTTTACTAGTCTTTATTTTTTTTCCTACCCTCATCTCCATCTCTTCCTCCTTCACTCCTCCATCTCCTCCTCCTCCTCCTCCTCTTCATCATCATTATCATCATCAAAATCGTCATCATCATCATCCTCATCCTCATCATCATCATCATTCTTATCATCATCCCTCTCCCTCTCCCTCTCCCCCTCCCTCTCCTTCTTCTTCTCCCTCTCCCACTCCCACTTCCACTCTCTCTCCTTCTCCCCCTCTCTTTCCCTCTCCCTCTCTCTTTACCTATCCCTCTCCCCCTTCCTCTCTCTACTTCTCCCTCTCCTCCTCCTCCTCCTCCTCTTGATTCTCCTCCTTTTTGCTCCTCCTACTCCTCCCCCTCCTCTTGAATGCTATGACTCTTACACTTACTCCTTTTGTTCCTGCCTTGTGTTATTCTCTTTCCTCCTCTTTCTCATCCTGCTCACTTCCCCCTTACGTACAACTCTTACTTCCTTGACTTCCTGTAAAAATAAAACTTTCACTATTTGCTTTAACTATGCATAGGTTCCTGAAGTTTCACCTTCTCGACACACAAACAGTTGCAAACACCATAATGTATGTAAAAAATATGTTTAGAACAACAAACAACATACGTGCAAGACCACACGCAAAAAATACAGTAAAAAAAAAAAACATTCAACCATGGATAGTCAAGTATAAACAGAGTACATTTTCTCCCCTTTCCCTCTCCTTCCCCCATGAAGTCATACTCACTGGTTGATCCTCATGAAGACTGAGGGAGGTTCTTCTTATTAGTAGGCTATGACTCAACCTTCGCTTCCTTTTACCTTCCCTTCAACCCCCCCCCCCTACCCCCTATCCATTTTCTCGCTTCTTCTACTCTACGAGCTCACCCCCTTCACATCTCTCTCCGCCCCCCCCCCCTCTCTCTCTCTCTCTCTCCTCGTTTCTTTCTCGTCCACCTCCATTTCATCTCTCCTCCATCCTTCCCCTCCTTTTTCCCCGAGAGAGAGAGAGAAGAGAAAAAAAACGCACAGAGTGAGCCATACGTCGCGATGGCCACCTCGACGCACAACAAACGCCTCCCTGTGCGTCTAACGTCACAAGACGCGGTGACGTCTTCATCAACGCCCCTACAAAAAGACCGGTCTCTGTTGCCGGACCCTCGCCAACTCCCCCCCCTACCTCCACATCTTTACTCGTCCTTCCCCTCCTCCCCTGTACCCCTCCCCTCTCCCCCCGCCATCGACTTCCTCTCTCACTGGCAAATTTCCTCGCCGTGAAAGATAAAATGCGAGCCAGTTTTCTCTCCTTGATAAACGACTTGTGGCTGCAAGGACTGGTGGGGGGGATATTCAGGGGGGAGGGGGAGGGAGAGGGAGAGCGAGAACGAGAGAGAGCGGGGGAGAGCTGGGAGAAAAAAAGAGAAAGAAGTAGAAAAAGGGAGAGGTAAGAGAGAGAGACAGAGGAAACGGGAAGATGAGGAAAAGGTAAATAGGTAAATAGATAATCAGATAGGCGGATAAACAGACAAGCAATCAGACAGGCAAATAGATACGTATAAAGACAGAT
This sequence comes from Penaeus japonicus, assembly GCA_017312705.2. NCBI lineage: Eukaryota > Metazoa > Arthropoda > Malacostraca > Decapoda > Penaeidae > Penaeus > Penaeus japonicus. The sequence goes on from BOPN01000460.1 coordinate 470,348, forward strand.
ATTTAAAACGAAAAAAAACCTGGAGATAGAAAGGAGAAATAAAGAAAGAGAGAGACAGTCAGAGCCAGATAGAGAGACAGACAGAAAGAAAGAGACAGAAAGAGCGACAGAGGGAAAAAGAGGAACGGAGGAAGAGATGAATAGAAAGAGAAGGATAAGCGTGGGTGGAAAAAGAGCTTGCCGGAAGGTGGCAGGTGGTTTATGTCGCATAGCCCCGCAAAGGGAGAGAGAGAGAGAGTTTTCTCTTTCTCTTTCTTTATTCATCTATTTCTCCATCTCTTTCTCTTTCTCTCTCTTTCTATCTATCTATCTATCTACTTCTTTCACTCCTTCTCGAGATAAAACAAAAAGATAGAAATGAAAGAGAGAGAGAAAGACAGAGAGAGAAAGAGAGAGAGAGAGATGAGAAGGCGGACGGAGACGACCAAGGTGAACCGGGAGGTCACATAGCTTCGTCAGATCGAGAGTTGTGCTCTCCCCTTGTCTGTTCCATCACGGGAATGAGTATGTTCGAAAAAAATGGAAAGAGGAAAAAAAATCTATATATGGGCTGTATTCCTATATTTTCCCAATTTCATTATATTTACTTTAGGAATTTATTTCACTTGATATATGTAATATGTGAAAAAAATACATATATACATGCACATATATATACATATAGAAACGAGCGTCACTCTCTACGAAAATCAACAGGTGACAGAACAGAGATCTTAAGGCGACCTAAAATAACCCCGGCGTCTCAAAGACACCTTGACATTACCATCAGCCAGAGTAATGCACAAACCTTCTTTGAAGTCGCCCTCAGACTCCGTGTCCTTTGCACACCTTGCCGGATACACTCACAAAATAAAGAGAGGGAGGAAGAGAGGGAGAGGGAAATTGAGAAAGGGGGTC
>BOPN01000460.1:483744-486244 GCA_017312705.2 Penaeus japonicus
TCCACCTCCACCTCCGCCTCCACCTCCATCTCCACCTCCATCTCCATCTTCACCTCCATCTCCACCTCCATCTATACCTCCATCTCCACCTCCACCTCCGCCTCCACCTCCATCTCCACCTCCATCTCCATCTTCACCTCCATCTCCACCTCCATCTATACCTCCATCTCCACCTCCACCTCCGCCTCCACCTCCATCTCCACCTCCACCTCCATCTTCACCTCCATCTCCACCTCCATCTATACCTCCATCTTCACCTCCACCTCCACTTCCACCTCCAACTGCATCTCCAACTCATCCTCATCCTTATCCTCCACCTCATCCTCCACTTCCACCTCCACTTCCTCCACCTCCTCCTCCACCTCCACCTCTACCTCATCATCTTCCACCCCATCTCTAGTTGCTCACCATAATATATGTCAGTATGATCTATGTAGCTCTTAAGCTCTTGGTTGCGCATAGTTAAATGATGATGATGATGATAATGGTAATACTGATGATAATAAGGAGGGTAATGATAATAGAGTATATAGTAAAACAATAAAGTTAGTGATTATCCTTTGCTAAAACCAATGATGTTGATCATCATCATTATCATCATTATCATCATTATTTTTTATAACGGTGACAATAAGGACTATACGAAGCACGAGAATAGGAATAAAAAAAATGAAAATAGTAACAGTAACAACATCAGTATTAATAACAATAACAGATAATCACACAGACGCCCCAGCGTAGCCTGAACTTTGCGCACAGCCAGTTCTCCGGGTCTGTACGTGGCTGCAATGCGGGGGTATATCGGGAACATATGCCGATGAGGCCGTATTTAGCCAGGGGAGTGGATTGTGATGCAGAGCGGTGTTTTCAGGAGGCTTTGGGGAATTTTACGAAAGATGGCCTGAGTGCGTGTTTGTTTGTGTACGTGTGTGTATTTGGGTGTATGTTGTTCAGTGGGTATTGTTGCGGGTATGTGTGTCTGTGTGTGTGTGTTGTTTAGCGTGTGTAGTGTGTACGTGAGTGTTTGTATTGTTCATTGTGTGTATGTAGATGTGTGTGTGAATGACGGGATGAAAGGGATGAGAGTACTAAACATATTTGCAGTGATATCAATTGTAATCCCTTGTTATTGATGCTGCTGCTCTCGCTGGAGACGTAGTAACCCAGTGAGAGCTACTGCTGTAGCAATGGCAAAAGAAGCGAGATTAGCAGTGATACTGTGTTACTCGGTGCTGACGGAAGGCGCAATAAGAGTCAGTGAATTGTATGGATTACAGAGTCAGGCTTACAATTAACACTGTAAATAAAGTGAATCCTAATAGCAACCGTTGTAGCGGAAGCAACGAAGTGAGGAAAAATAGTGATTTAAATGGAAATTTCAGAGTGTAAACAAAAGTATAAACACGCCTTAAAAGGCATTTAATAGTATGTAAATAACACTTGCTCAACCAGAACAAAATGTGCAGCGACCCTTTTTTTCCCCCTCGCACGCATGTTGGCGATATCGCTGTTGTCAGTCATGGCGTTGGCAATGGTAACGTGGCGGTAGCGAGAGTTCCGATAACGGTGAGGCTGCCAGCATCGATGCCGGTAGCGCGCGCTGGCGGAGACCGGAAACCGACGGACGAGTTGCAATTTCTGGGAGCGACCAAGGAAACGCAACCGTGATTGGTCACTGCCACACTGCAGTACACGAGCACAAGCTTGGCGCTGCAGTCAAGGCGGAGGGGGAGGAGGAGGAGGAGGAGGATGGGGGTGGCGTGGGTGTGTAGGAGAAGGAGGAGGGAGGGTGGTGGAGGAGGTGGGGAGAGGCGGAGGGTTGGGGGAGGCGTAGGTATGTAGGAGGAGGGGGAGGGGGAGGCGTGGGTGTTCAGAAGGAGTGGGAGGAGGAGGAAGAGGGGGGTACACCGCCTTCCTTAAGCACCGCCCACGAAACAATTTACCATCAGAGAGTACGTTATCTGGTCTTTCTCTTCCTCCTTTCTACTCGCCTTCTCTGGAACTGTCTGCTGTCTGCCTATAGATCTACACATTGGTATCTGTCTGCATGTATCTCTTCTGTTACGCCATTTTCCCTTTATCTCTCTCTCTCTCGCTTATACTCACTCTCTCTGTCTCTGCCTCTGACTCTGTCTCAGCCTCTCTCTCTCTCTCTCTCTCTCTCTCTCTCTCTCTCTCTCTCTCTCTCTCTCTCTCTCTCTCTCTCTCTCTCTCTCTCTCTCTCTCTCTCTCTCTCTCTCTCTCTCTCTCTCTCTCTCTCTCTCTCTCTCTCTCTCTCTCTCTCTCTCTCTCTCTCTCTCTCTCTCTCTCCCTCTCTCTCTCTGACTCGCCCTCTCTTCTGCTGTCTATCTTTCTCTTGCTCTCTCTCTCTCTCTCTCTCTCTCTCTCTCTCTCTCTCTCTCTCTCTCTCTCTCTCTCTCTCCCTCTCTCTCTCTGACTCGCCCTCTCTTCTGCTTTCTATTTTTCTCTTGCTCTCTCTCTCTCTCTCTCTCTCTCTCTC
>BOPN01000461.1:0-20000 GCA_017312705.2 Penaeus japonicus
GAGAGAGAGAGAGAGAGAGAGAGAGAGAGAGAGAGAGAGAGAGAGAGAGGAAGAGAGAGAGAGAGAGAGAGAGAGAGAGAGAGAGAGGGAGAGAGAGAGAGCGAGAGAGAGAGAGAGAGAGAGAGAGAGAGAGAGAAAGAGAGAGAAAGAGAAACAAAACCGAAAGAATATCAAAATAGGAAATAAAAACGACATTTATCCAGGGAAGGAAACTAAGATGACATATACCCTGAAAGAGAAAATGGGTGTATGACGCAAGGTCTTGCCTTACGGAGATGACAGTAATAGAGACGGAAAACTAAGAAAAGAAAAGGAACAGGACGAGAGAGGAGAGAGAAAGAGAGAGAGAGAGAGAGAGAGAGAAACTGACAAACTAACAGAGACCTAGCGGAAAATATGTTGAAATGATAACCTCCATACTAAACCGGTTTCCAGACATACGTACTCGCTGGCTCATCACAATGTGCGTCGATGTAAATGACCTGAAACAGTGAACCGGAAATGAGAGCTACCCGTGTGCAATTTTGCATGAGAGTGGACATTGCAGGGTCGAAGCTCCAGACGCATCTGCATTGTACCACGCCTAGCCCAGTCTAGCCTAGCCTAGCCTTGCCTTGCCTTGCTTACCACAAATGGCGCACCCCGCCTCGGTACCAACAGGTGGAACGCACCTCAGAAACTCGGGTAGGATCACGCCCATGGAGAAAGGGAAGGACGTGTAGTTACCCAGTTGCTCAATAGTCTGGAAATTCATTCCCGAAAAATAAGCCTGTAGAACACCACATTCCGATGCACTTACCGCCAGAATGCGCCTCCAGATGGTGCAACAGATGGTACCCTTTAGGATGCCTCCGTATGGCATAACACCCTTTGGTATAACGCTCCCAGATGGTGCAGTGCTGTCGGAGGCTTCTCTGTAAATGATTCTCGAGGGGAAAAATCATTTTACATTTTCTTTAGACGGAACTAGCAAAAGGGGAGTCCCCTCATTTTCGGCTTTTCTTTATCTCATAGTTTCTCGTGATCTTCAGAGTTTTGTTTTCTCTCCTTTCCTCGGTGGCTTGTGGAAGGGCGGGGCTAAGGCTGGACATGTTTCCCGCATGTTCTCGTCTTTCTGTTTGCCTTGTCATTGAAGTTTGTCTTCGGCCCAGGTATTTCTCCCCCGACGGTTTGATGAGAAGGCTGTGAGATCGAGTCACGATCGCTGGGAATGCCAGCTAGAACACGAGTCGTTTCCCTCGTTCCCCCACCGGATTGAGAACGACGGCTCCCTGAGGTTCCCGAGGGTCACGGACCAAAACGAGTAACCGGAGGAAGGGCCGTTGGGGTTTGGGGATGAGGGGAAGAAGAGAGGGGGATGCGCCAAGCTCTCCCTCTTCCCCCCCCCCCTCCCCCGCCATCTCCTTTCCCCTCGCCTTCGTAAACGGGAGCCAGGCCCGGAGACGCCCTTATTAGACCTCGGAATGCTTCGACTTCGGTGCTGTCGCTCCAGTCCCCCCTCCCCCCTCCCCCTCCCCCCTTAGGCAGAGGGACGACAAGGGGACAGCCTCTGCCGGGTCGGATGAAAGGGGACCCTTAAGGACACTAAGGAAGAACCATTATCAACCCTCTAGGCGCCGGCAGGGAAGGGGATGTCTTTGAATAAATTTTTCTCAAAGGGAAGCCTCCGAGGGGGAGAAATGTGATGCTTCGAGTGCTTAATTATTATTTTTTATTCATTTACTTTGTTTATACATGGAATGGAGGGCCTAGGAAGGATGGGGGTAAGGGCTGTTAGGGGGGGAGGTGGCATCATCATTACGGTGTAGAGCAAAATCAAGATTTTTTCGAAGGGGGAACTCAAAAAAGTGGGACAAATCAGCAACAGGACGAAAGGTGGGTTTCGAGAAAAGAAAAATAAAGAGTGTATGCTGCTTTAGAGAGAGGAATAAGAGTGTATGCAGCATTAGAGAGGAAAAGAATGTATACTGCTGTAGAGAAGAAAAAAAGAGTGTATACTGCGCTCAAGAGAGGAAAAAGTGTATATGCTGCATTCGAAAGAGACCATAGAGAGAAAAAAAAAACAAGATTGAATGGTTGTTCAGGTCAGAAACAAATACGCTGGTTAGGAGAGAGAGAAAAAAAAGAGGGGAGAAATTCAATGCTGCTAGAGAGAGATGGAAAAAAGAGAGGAAAAAGCAAGTGTATACCGGGAAGAGAGTGATGTTCAAGTGTGGTGTAGTGGTGTATTGATCAGTGGGCGTGGAGAGGGTGTGTCGCCGCCTCGTCCCGGGCTGGGTGTGGGCGCCCCTTCGGTGTACTACACGGGATGAACGCCGAGAAGGGGGTAGGGGAGGTGGAAGGGGGAGGAGGAAGTGGGAAGAAGGGCAGAGGAGGAGGAACAAGATGAAAAAAAAAGGTGGAGGCGGAGGTGGTTGATGAGGTGGATGAAGGGGAGACCATGGGGTTAAGGGTAGGAAGGGGTGGGGGAGGAATAAGAGGAAAGGGGAAGGATTGGAGGAAGGGAAGGATAGGAAAAAGGGGAGGACTAGGCGAGGAAGAGGGAGGGATAGGAAGGGGTGGGAGAGGGGTTGGGAAGGATGCTGAAAACCGCCCGCGCAGCGCCCGCAGGTCGGATCCGTCGGATGACCTTTTGACCTTCCCTCGCCGCCCCCCCCCTCCCCACCCCGCCAATCGTGCGAGATGATTTGCAATTGGAATTGATTGGTCGCAAATCGGGAATCTAGGCCAATCTAAGAGGCGACGCCATTCAACTATCCATTCGAAACCAGGGGAATAAACACGCAACACCTCCATCGCCACCACCACCACCACCAAAAAAAAAAAAAAAAAAAAAAAAAAAAAAAAACATCGTCCCTGCTTGCGCCTAATCGCAGGAACGACATAATCATCAACAACAACAAAGCAGCAACATCAACAACAACAACAACAATAATAATAATAGTGATGATACTAAAACAAGGTTTCTGCTTGATCATAGCACAGCTAGCGATGGAGCCTGGAATGGTGTTGGTCGCAGGAAGGGCCTCCGACGGAGGACCAGTTTGATGTATTAAATTGCCAGTCTCGCTACAAGCATCAATTATTTACGGAGATTATTGATTGAGAGCTGTCGGAGGTGGAGGGGTAAGGGGGAGGAGGAGGAGGAGGAGGAGGAAGGGGGGAGGGGTTGAGGAGGAGGAGGAAGGGGGGTTTGGAGGAGGGGGAGGAAGAGGAAGTGGAGGGGGAGGAGGAGGGGGAGGAAGAGGAAGTGGAGGGGGTGGAGGAGGAGGAGCAGGAGCAGGAGCAGGAGCAGGAGCAGGAGCAGGAGCAGGAGCAGGAGCAGGAGCAGGAGGAGGAGGAGGAGGAGGAGGAGGAGGAGGAGGAGGAGGAGGAGGAGGAGGAGGAGGAGGAGGAGGAGGGTGAGGGTGAAGTGGAGGTAGAGGAGAAGGGGTAGGGGGAGGGGAAGTGGAGGTAGAGGAGGACGGGGAGGGGGAATTAGAGGTGGAAGAGGAGGAGGAGGAGGAGATAGAGATGGAGATGGAGATGAATGAGGGAAGATAAAGGAGAATAAAAGAAAACGAGAAAAAATGAAGAAGAGGAGGAGGAGGAGGAGGAGGGAAGGAAGAAGAAGGGGAAGAGGAAGAGGAAAGAGTATTAAGGGAGCGAGTAAGGGGAAGAGGAGGAAGAAGAAGAGAAAGAGGAGTATTAAGATAGGGAAGAATATTACTATTAGGAATAATAATAATGATAATAATAATAATAATAATAATAATAATAAGAAGAAGAAGAAGAAGAAGAAGAGAAGGCAGGATTAAGAATGGGAAGAATATTACGATTAGGAGGAGGAAGAAGAACAAGAAGAAGAAAAAGAGCAGGATTAAGATTGGGAAGAATATTACAATTAGGAGGAAGAAGAAAAAAGAAGAAAAAAAAGAGGAGGAAGAAGAAGAGAAAGAGCAGGATTAAGATTAGGAAGAAGATTAGGATTAGGAGGAAGAGGAGACCCAATGAAGACACATGTATGGGCGCGGGATTGGACAGGTCTCTTAAGAAGGATCACATGACTCAGTGAAAGTCTAATCCAGTTACAGTGTGATTGAATCTCGTTTTTTAGGGGGGGGAGGGGGGAGGGGCAGGGGACTGGCAGAATGAAGGTAGGTTACATAAAAAAAATCGTGAATAACAGTTTGAATGATGATAATGATGATGGCGATGATGATGAAAATCTGATAGACTGAAAGATTAATCGTGCAGGTACAAAATAATAATAGAATATATGAGGACGACCAAGGAACATTATCCTGGAGGAACTTCGGTCGCCGTTACCCTCTAAGTCGCCGCTGATTGGTTAAAAGGCGCTATTCTGGGGAAGACTGCTGTCGCTGATTGGTTAAAAGGCGCATTCTAGGGAAGATGGTGGTCGATGATTGGTAAAAAGGCACATCTGGGGGAAACGGTGTCCGTTGATTGGTTAAAAGTTGTATTTTTGGGATAAAGCTGATCGTTGGTTGGTCAGAAGGCTCATTCTGGGGAAAATGATGGTCGCTGATTGGTTGAAAGACGCATTTGGGGGACAACGATGGTCGCTGATTGTTTAAAAGCTGAGAGAGAGAGAGAGAGAGAGGGAGAGAAAGAGTGAAAGAGAGAGAGAGAGAGAGAGAGAGAGAGAGAGAGAGAGAGAGAGAGAGAGAGAGAGAGAGAGAGAGAGAGAGAGAGAGAGAGAGAGAGTGAAAGAGAGAGATCAGGAGAGAAAATTCCACTTTTTCCCATCCGATCTGTGGCGGACTCTTAGCCATTTGCTCAAGGAAACGAAGTTGAATCTCTGAGTCTTTCTCTTCGCCGCCCCCTCTCTTTTGGAACGAGTCTTGAGCCCCCCCCCTCCTTCCCCTCCCCCTTTCCTCCTATTCCCTCATCTCTCTCCTTTCCCCTCCTCCCCCTTCCCCCTCTTCCCCTCCTCCCCTTCTTCCCCACCTCTCCCCCCCTCTCCTCCTATTCCTTCATCTCTCTCCTTCCCCCCCCCCCCCCCAGCTTACCTTAATGGTCAGCCCGCGACAGGAAAAAGGTCTCAGCTCAGCAAGGGACCTCCTGAGACGCTGCCCCATACGGGTAAATAATTCACACCGCATTAACTCGCTGTTTGTTTATTACGGGGGCGAGCGAGGCGTGGGTGCCAAGTTGTCTTTTTTTCGTTTCTTTGTTGTTGTTCTCCGTTATGTCGTTTAGGGGGAAGGGGGAGGGGGAGGGGGAGAGGTAATCGATAGGTCATTAGTGGACAGTCGACGATGGGGGTGTTTGTGTTTTTGGTGCTTGCGGTTGTTTGCGCTCCGAAGGGGTGACTGAACCTCTGGGAAATTGGGTCTCTCTCTCTCTCTCTCTCTCTCTCTCTCTCTCTCTCTCTCTCTCTCTCTCTCTCTCTCTCTCTCTCTCTCTCCCTCTCTCTCTCCCTCTCCCTCTCCCTCTCCCTCTCCCTCTCCCTCTCCCTCTCCCTCTCCTTTCCCCTCTCCTTCCTACTCTCCTTCCCCTTCTACGCCCTCTCTCTCTCTCTCTCTCTCTCTCTCTCTCTCTCTCTCTCTCTCTCTCTCTCTCTCTTTATGCAGGGAAGCTTATGCTTTAATGATGTTTAATTAGCCTGATGGCGACCGCAGATTCAATCCTTGCGAGGACAGCATTGGGTCCACGGGATTGGTTTCTTCTTCATCATGTTCGTCTTCTTTATCTTCTTATTCTTATTCTGTTTGTTCCTTCTCCTTCTCTCCCTCCTCTTTTTTCTCCTCCTCTTCTCTTCTCCATGTCCTCTTCATCCTCCCCCTTCATCTTCCTTCTTTTTCTCCATGTCTTCTTTCTCCTCCTCCTTCTTCCTCTTCCACTCCCGCGTGTCATTTATTTCTACTCCTCTTGTCCTCGGGGGGATACGAGCGTTATTCCTTATTTACCTTTCCTGCCACTTCTTCCATTTCGGGAAGATACCCCTCCGCCCCCACCCCCACCCCCACTATCCCCCTCATCTATCCCCTCACCCTCGCCTTCACTCTTACCCTCACTCTCATTTACTCCCCTCCTCCCTATCCTTCCCTGCACTACCTATCTGAGTCGGGACTGAAAATGAAGGGATCTCTCTCTCTCTCTCTCTCTCTCTCTCTCTCTCTCTCTCTCTCTCTCTCTCTCTCTCTCTCTCTCTCTCTCTCTCTCTCCTCTCTCCTCTCTCTCTCTTTCTCTTTCTCTTTCTCTTTCTCTTGCTCTCTCTTTTTCTCTCTCTCTCTCTCTCTCTCTCTCTCTCTCTCTCTCTCTCTCTCTCTCTCTCTCTCTCTCTCTCTCTCTCTCTCTCTCTCTCTCTCTTTCTCTTTTTTTTCTCTCTCTCTTTCTCTTTCTCTCTCTTTGTAACCCCCCTCTGCTGCCGGTGCCACCAGTTTGTAACCCACCAGTGCCACCGGTGCCAACAGTTTGTAAACCACCTTCTGCCACCGGTGCCATCAGTTTGTAACCCACCTACTGGCACTAGTTGTTATCACCACTCGATGCCCTGGTTGTAGGTCGGTGGATAAGAGACAGACGTTCACGTGCCATGGTCTTTATTGTGGACTGTTAATTACGCTAGACCTTGGCCGAAGGCCAGAGGTCAGAGCGGTTCGCTCTAGTCTGTCTGTCTGACCTCTCTGTCCTGACTGTCTTTCTGTCTGTCCTTACATGTCCTTAAGTACAAATCTTTAGTCACTTTCTTCGCCTCGGGGTTTCCGTTAGCAAACACAGCTGCCTAGAAAAGCTTGTGTTCCGAGGCGGAAACGAACACAGGAAGCAGGATGCATCAGGTCAAGACACACTGCCATCGGTATTGCATTGAATTAAGTAGTCATATATGATCAATGTCTTATGTCACATAATATCAATACCAGTGCCTTACATCGCTCGGACCACGCTACTAGACGGCCCCCGTCGTATCTTAGTTAGAGAAATAACCAGGCTTTAACTACTACGATCTAGCTAAAATCAATGTCTCCACCCTACAAGTGGGCTCCTGGTCATTGGAGGCTATCTGCACCAGACTTCGCAGGTAGCTGTGACATTCAACCATAAGCTAAAACACTATCAAATTCATTGGCCGGCGCAGCGGCACCAATGGGCACTAATCAGTGGCCCTAGAAAGCATGTAACATGTATTGTACGAGAAACGATTCAATAACTGCAGTGTAAGAGTAGGCACTAAGACTGGCCTCATGACAACATAAAATGGGTGACTGCAGTGAACAGGTGGGCCCTAAGAGATGGCTCCAAAAACATACACATATATCAGGAAAAATACAAGAATACAATACATACAGAAATACAATTTGGCTGTGAGTATAGAGAAACATTATGTGTGAGAAAGTAATTAAAGCAAAGGTGTGATTGCTTAAGCGAAATGAGGGAAGTTATAACATAACATGACAAGCTTGCATAGTCAGTGGAGTTAGGAAACGACTCAGTGAGAGCATAGGCTAGAAGAACTTGCAAATTACTAAAAGAACACATAGAAAAAAGGTTTCATAAAAGTGTGGTAGGATCGAAAACATCCCCAGAACAAAATCTCACTATGACTTCATGAGATACAGTACTTGAAAGGTGGCAGTGCATTGGAGAATACATACATAAAAAAAAAATATCTTGTATCACGACTGGTGGTGTCAGTGCACCGAGGGTGGGGGTCGGACAGTGGCTCCCTCTGGGGCAAACAATTCAAACACCATCACAACTTATGGGTAACCGGTGAGCTAGTTACGGTGGTCAGGCGTAACTGGCGCGATGCCCTGTACCTCAAAGGTGCGGTTGGGTTGACTTTGCCATGCACCCAAACACTGTACAACTCAACCACCGTTCTACCTTGGTGAAAACATGCACCAACACAACACAGTAGCTATACAGGGGGGAGGGGGTGTTACATATATATCAAACGTGCGGGAAACTTTTCGTCCGCTGGGAGGGGGGGGGGTTACCACACAAAAACCTGCGTGCTCCTTGCACGGCTTACTGATGCCTCATGCGTCCTGCATGGCTACAAAAATGACATGCGTGCGCCCTGCACGGCTATGATACACTCGTGCGTCGCCCGCATGGCTACCAAAATGACATGCGTGCGCCCTGCACGGCTTACAGATGCCTCATGCGTTTTGCATGGCTACCAAAATGACATGCGTGCGCCCTGCACGGCTTACTGATGCCTCATGCGTTTTGCATGGCTACCAAAATGACATGCGTGCGCCCTGCACGGCTTACAGATGCCTCATGCGTCTTGCATGGCTACCAAAATGACATGCGTGCGCCCTGCACGGCTTACAGATGCCTCATGCGTCTTGCATGGCTACCAAAATGACATGCGTGCGCCCTGCACGGCTTACAGATGCCTCATGCGTCTTGCATGGCTACCCGTGACGTAGTGCGCCCTGCGCGGCTTACAGATGCCTCATGCGTCTTGCATGGCTACCAAAATGACATGCGTGCGCCCTGCACGGCTTACAGATGCCTCATGCGTCTTGCATGGCTACCAAAATGACATGCGTGCGCCCTGCACGGCTTACAGATGCCTCATGCGTCTTGCATGGCTACCAAAATGACATGCGTGCGCCCTGCACGGCTTACAGATGCCTCATGCGTCTTGCATGGCTACCTAAATGACATGCGTGCGCCCTGCACGGCTTACAGATGCCTCAAACAACAATAATAACACTTTGCAACTGCCAAGAGAGAACATACAAAAGAAGAATCGAAACTAAGTAATATGTGCAAGCTCAAGAGATAAGGTTTACAAGATACAGAGAAAATACAAACATGAATAGCACTTGTCGACGAGAAAAATAACAAGAGGCGTATTTTAACGAGCGGTGAAAGATAAATTGATAGATAAAAATTGGCAATACTGATCACCAGCACAGATTCGGTGGGAAAGTGAAGACTATTAAGAAATTACATGTTTTAAATACAATATCGCTTCTCCTCCGATAATTGCAATTAAGTATGGAAAATCTTTCAAAGGTTCACTTTCAAAACAAATATTTGGAGATTAACAGTCAACAAAATATCTCCAGAATATATTGTCCGAAGTTGCAAAATACGAGTAGAAATAGCAGGTGTCGATGAAAGAAGTACAAAAATAACAGAATATAGGAATCAGGCAACACTCATCGCCAGTACAGATTCGGAATGAAAGTGAAAAGCTGTCAAGAATTTACATAGTCTAAATACGATATCGGCCCTTTCGATAATCGTAATCGAACATGTAAAATCTTGTAAGGGTTCACTTTCAGAACAAATATTTTGGAGAGTAACGCCAGAAAAATTCTCCAAATTACCTTGTCCGAATAATGAAAATATAGATATAAAACAAGAAGGGTTGTTTTACGACAAAAGGGAAGCAAAACATTGACACTGCCTTTTCACACGGTCAGGTCATGAAGGGGAGGGTCTGAAATATCGGCACGTGCGAAGAAACAATACATATAAAAATATCTGATGCTCAGAGATACAGAACAGAACTTCAGAATATTCAGGCCATTCTTCACATAAAATAAGAAAGAAATTCAGTAGGCCGTCAGAGAGGCCGTTATAACGGGGTCATCAAGGAGAGATGAGGAAACAGGGGAAGAGGGGGGGGGGGGACTTTTCCTTTCAACGATTAATTCGTTCACACCTAAGCGTAAGGGAGGGAAGAGGATGGAAGTCCTGCGGAATCACACTCCCGCGCAGGTGTTTCACAACAGAAAAACAGAGGTACAATCACAAGAAAAAAAATCACAGCATAGAAAATTCCTAAATCCTAACGAAATCTAATGCAACCTAACAAAATAAAAAAAAGAGCCTGGGTTTCTCTAACTTACGGGATTTTTGATGTCTCGATGTCAACATGTAAATGGGCGTCTGCAGGCGGGTCGTAGGTCGGTCGTATCGCGGATCGGTGTGGTGGTCCTTTTGACTTCTCATCTGTGGCCTTTTCTGCTCGTGTCAGAGACTTCGTGACCTGGGAGTTGGGGCGCTCGTGTTAAGCCCAAAATCCGCGGTGGGCAGTCTTGGGTTGCCATGAAAGATGGGTGTCGACGTGCAGGAAGTTACACAGCACGGACAGGTCGGCTGCTATGGGCGGCGGTGTTTGTCAGGACAGGTAGAACAGGGCGGGCGGTCGGGAGAAGTTCTTACTGTGGTGTGGGCGGGCGGGCAAACTTCTTACTGCGGAGTGGGCGGCGGGCGGGAACTTCGGCGTAATTTCTCCATTTTCTTCTCGATATCAATGGTAGCTTCGACGTAGCGGCTTCTTCGGAGTTGTGAGTCCGATACCAGCAAAATCGTGGCATCCACCGCCTGGCCACCAGTTTGTAACCCCCCTCTGCTGCCGGTGCCACCAGTTTGTAACCCACCAGTGCCACCGGTGCCAACAGTTTGTAAACCACCTTCTGCCACCGGTGCCATCAGTTTGTAAGCCACCTACTGGCACCAGTTTGTAACCCACCACTGAGAGCAGTTGTTATCACCACTCGATGCTCTGGTTGTAGGTCGGTGGATAAGAGACAGACGTTCACGTGCCATGGTCTTTATTGTGGACTGTTAATTACGCTAGACCTTGGCCGAAGGCCAGAGGTCAGAGCGGTTCGCTCTAGTCTGTCTGTCTGACCTCTCTGTCCTGACTGTCTTTCTGTCTGTCCTTACATGTCCTTAAGTACAAATCTTTAGTCACTTTCTTCGCCTCGGGGTTTCCGTTAGCAAACACAGCTGCCTAGAAAAGCTTGTGTTCCGAGGCGGAAACGAACACAGGAAGCAGGATGCATCAGGTCAAGACACACTGCCATCGGTATTGCATTGAATTAAGTAGTCATATATGATCAATGTCTTATGTCACATAATATCAATACCAGTGCCTTACACTCTTCCTTCTTCTTCACCATAGTCATCTTTTCTTTCTTCTACTTCGTCTCTTTCATCTTCTTCCTGTCTTCTTATTCTTATTTTCCTCCTTCTTCTTTCCCTCTTTCTCCCCCTTCTACCTCCGGCTAGAAGCCTCCTCCCTCCTCCTCCTCTATCTCCTTCGTCTTCATCCTCCTCCTCCTCCTCATCCTCTATCTCCTTCATCTTCATCCCCCTCCTCCTCCTCCTCTTCCTCCTCTATCTCCTTCGTCTTCCTCCTCCTCCTCCTCCTCCTCCTCCTCCTCCTCCTCTATCTCTTTCGTCTTCCTCAACCGGGAAAATTTAGCCCAAAAAGACATTGGAGTCTCTGTCTGTCTTGGCACCTTGAACTCTGACCTGGCACTAAAAAGAACAAATGGCACTCCCCGTTTACGTGCGTGTGCGGAGATTGGGTCAAAATTCCCCTGTTTTTTGCCGTGACCTTTTGACCTTCCCTGATTTCTCCATTCTCGTAATCGCCCTCGTTTTTTTTCGTTTTTTTTTATGCAGCTGAAGAATAGGCCTATCCGTCTTTATTTTTGTTCCGTTCGCCTCTCTCTTTTCATTTTCTTCTTCTATTTTTTCTAGGATTTTGTTTTCCTCCTTTTTCTTTTTTTTTTTTCGTATTTTTCTATTTTCAACCTTCTCTTTCTCTCTTACTTTGTATCCATCTTTCTTTCTTTCGTCCATTCTTTATTCCGCCCTTTCCTTCTCCCATTTTATTTATTATTTTTTTCTTTTGTCATTTTCCCTTCCTCTCTTTCTTTCCTCTTTCTGTGGCTATCGTATTCTTCCTATTTTTAATCTCTCTCTCTCTCTCTCTCTCTCTCTCTCTCTCTCTCTCTCTCTCTCTCTCTCTCTCTCTCTCTCTCTCTCTCTCTCTCTCTCTCTCTCTCTCTCTCTTTCTCTCTTTCTCTCTCTTTCTCTCTCTTTCTCTCTCTTTCTCTCTCTCTCTCTCTCTCTCTCTCTCTCTCTCTCTCTCTCTCTCTCTCTCTCTCTCTCTCTCTCTCTCTCTCTCTCTCTCTCTCTCTCTTTCCCTCTGAAAGCGCGTTGAATTGGCAAGGAATTTGAATTAAAGAGACGCATTCGAATAGACAAACTTTCAAATAATAAAACAGTGCGAACCGATTCACCGAATAGGTTAAAGAAGAGCAGACGAGGGGAGGGGAAGAGGGGAAGGGCGGAGAGGAGAGAGAGGAAGGGGGGAGGGAAGAGAGGGGAGAGGAAAGAGGGGAAGGGTGCAGAGGAGAGAGAGGAAGGGGGGAGAGGAGAGAGGGGAAGGGCGGAGAGGAGAGAGAGGGAGGGGAGAGGAAAGAGAGGGGAGAGGAAAGAGGGGAAGGGTGGAGAGGAGAGAGAGGAAGGGAGGAGAGGAGAGAGGGAAACGGGGGGAGGAGAGAGGGGAAGGGGGAGGGGAAAGAGGGGAATTGGGGACGCGGGAGAGGGGAGAGGAGAGACGTTCACCATCCCCCTCCCCCTCCCCCCCACCCCACCACCACGAAGATATGTAGTTCCCATTACATTAACTCGTGATATGTGTGTCGTGTGGGAACTTCTTTTTCTACAAATTAGCCGTGAGTCAGGTGATGCTAGTGCGCCCGAGGGAGCTTTGTGGAAGGCGTGAAGCGCGGGGAGGGGAGGGGGGGGATGTGGGGGAGGGAGAGAGAGGTTTAGGGTGTGGGGAGGGGTGGGGATGGGGGGGCGCCTTACTGAAATTTCATAACAGGCGCAGCAGTCAGCATGTATTTCAACTTTAATGTGACACCGGTCGTATCAGCCTCTGCTTGCTACCTCGCTGTGTCGCCTTCCAACCAACAGCTAATGTGCGCAATGCCGCTGTCTTCTTTTTTCTTCTTCTTCTTCTTCTTCTTCCTCATCCTCTCTACACCAGTTGGAGTAGTCTGATGTGTCTGATATTTTATTCATATTTTTTCTCCCTCCTAGTCTCCGATGGACTGTATGTTTTATTGCATTTTCCTATGATATCGTTTAGAAAGATGCCTCGTTTTATTGCATTTTCCTATGATATCGTTTAGAAAGATGTCTCGTTTTATTGCATTTTCCTATAATGTTGTTTAGAAAGATGCCTCGCGTCTGCACCGGCAATGCTGAAAGATGTTGCGCATTTACCCACTTATTGCTCTGTGTGTCTTATTTATCCCTGCAATGCTGTGTACGCGACGGGTTATCCCCGACATTGGCGAAAGATGTGTCGTATTTTTATAGCCAGCTGTTCGAGATGTATCATAGTTATCTCTGCATTGCTGTGCGATACAACACATTTCCTCATCATTGCTGTAAGATGTGTCATATCTTTTAATCGTTCCTGGGCAATGCTGCGAGATCCGACACAGTTTCCTGACATTGCTGACAGATGTACGTCCCGTTAACCCCTTGCCCCCTTCCTTGCATTGAGATCTGTCGCTTTGTGTCGCTTTTATCCCGAACTTTGCTATGAGAAACGACACCCGCCCCTCGACATTGCCGCGAAATGGCAATCCTACACCACTGTTGTGTTTCCTGGTATTCTTCCCTGGTATTGATACCTGCCAGTGTGGTGTAAGAGAGATGGCCAACATGTAAGCGACGGTGAGATATAGTTTTGATGATAGTGATGTATGGTGATAGACGTACACAACCCAAGAAGTTATGGTGAATGACCTTCACAATGTAGTCTGTTTCGACAAGTCTACAGAAGGTGTGATGAAAGGTCTACGCAACACAGTACATAGTGACATATCCGTGCGGTGACAGACCGGACGACGAAACGGGTGTCGTGTGGTGATCCGAGGTGGTGAAACCGGGCACATCGGAGTGTGGTGTTTGTGGTGAGACGGAGTGGTGGTGCGGCGGGCGGTTGGGCGGGCGGTCTGTCGGTCGGTCGGTCGGGTGGGCGGGTGTGGTGTGCCCCGGGCAAGACCGAGGGGCGTGGCCAGTCCGCTCCTCCTGCAGGTAACCGGGAGTGCTGTCTGCTTTAACTCCCCCCCCCCCATTTTCCTCACCCCCCTGTTCCCCTCCTCTCCCTACCTCTCCTTCACCATGAGCTCTCCTTCCTCCTCCTCCTCCCCTTCCTCCTTCTCTTCCTCTCCATCTTCCTTCTTCTCTTCCTCTCCATCTTTTTCCTTCTCTTCCTCTCCTTCCTCCTCCTTCTCTTCCTCTCCACCCTCCTCCTTCTCTTCCTTTCCTTTCCCATCCTCCTCCTTCTCTTCCTCTCCATCCTCCTCCTTATTTTCCTCTCCATCCTCCTACTCCTACTCCTCTTCCTCTTCTTTGCTTAATTCTCATTCCTTGTTTCCCGTTCCCCAATTTTCTTTCCTTATTTCCCGTTCCCCAATTTTCATTCCTTATTTCCCGTTCCCCAATTTTCATTCCTTATTTCCCGTTCCCCAATTTTCTTTCCTGGATTCCCGTTCCTCAATTTCCATTCCCGGATTCCCGTTCCTTCCGCCTTTCATCTGAGTGGAGCTTATTTAATAGTACCTTATTTTCTCTCATCCGATGTACTGTACTAAAACATCCCCTTCACGGGCGCATAGCCTTAAGGACCATGTTCCTATCTTTGAGCCTCGCACTCCTGGCCCTTACGGACTCGGTTCACTCGGTTCGTCTCTATTTACATAATAATCATACCTCCTCCCCTCCCTTTCCCCCTGCTCCCCCTTTCCTCCATCCCCTCCCTCCCTGCTCCCCCTTTCCTCAACCCCCTCCCTCCCTGCTCCCCCTTTCCTCGACCCCCTCCCTCCCTGCTCCCCTTTCCTCAACCCCCTCCCTCCCTGCTCCCCCTTTCCTCGACCCCCTCCCTCCCTGCTCCCCTTTCCTCAACCCCCTCCCTCCCTGCTCCCCCTTTCCTCAACCCCCTCCCTCCCTGCTCCCCCTTTCCTCAACCCCCTCCCTCCCTGCTCCCCCTTTCCTCAACCCCCTCCCTCCCTGCTCCTCCTCTCCTCAACCCCCTCCCTCCCTGCTCCCTCTTTCCTCAACCCCCTCCCTCCCTGCTCCTCCTCTCCTCAACCCCCTTCCCCTTCTCCTCGCCCCCCCCTCCCCTCCGCCCTCTCAAAGCTATCAATAACGTGATGGAATTAGATTACATTCACAGCCTCAACGCATCTTAGTATGTCCTTTGTCTGTCGAATTCGGGGGGACGATAGATAGTGGAGGATAGATCGGAAGGAGCGAAGGATAAAGAAGAACGTCGAGGCGGAGGTAGATAGGAAGGAAGGTGGAGATGCGAGAGAGGGATAGATTGGAATGGAGAGGATAGGGATAGATAAGGAAGGTGGGAAAATTATCAGCTGACTCGGAGAATTGGGAAAGATAGATAAGAGAAGGGTGGGATAAGAAATACGTAGATCAAGATAGAGCGGAGAAAATGGAAGATACAAGAATGTTTTTTAGTGCCATATGTTGAAGAAGGAACATGTCTACGGGAGAAGAGATGAGAGAGAGAAAAGAGAGAAGAGAGAGTAGAGAGAGTAGAGAGAGTAGAGAGAGAAGAGAGAGAAGAGAGAGAGAGAGAGAGAGAGAGAGAGAGAGAGAGAGAGAGAGAGAGAGAGAGAGAGAGAGAGAGAGAGAGAGAGAGAGAGAGAGAGAGAGAGGATACAAAGTAGAAGAGAAAGAGAGAGAAAGAGAGACAAAAACATAAAGCACGAGAGGGAGAGAGAAAAAAAAGAGAGAAAAAGAGAAAGGAGAAAAAAAGGAAATGATGGCACCTCACAGCATCTCAGATCTATGAGCCAGTAGTCCGTGCTCAGCCCCACTCAGGTCGGATTAACTTCCATTCAGTTTGGTATTATTATGTGTGATGTATCCGCGTATCGAGACTATTGTCAGTGTCTTTTGGGAGTGCCACGTCCAATCTTTGTAATGTAGCCGTAATAATAGTCCCTGGGCCTATTGTCAGAGTAGCGTAATATCAAGTCTAGTGGGTCGCTTTGATTTCCCTCTTGATGGTCAGTGTGGGCAAATATCAGCCCTAGGGTTATACGTTCTCAGAATAACCCCCATGGCGTAGCCGTAATAGGGACTATGGATAATATGTAGATCTGCTGAGGTGCTACATCTAGTCCAGAGTAGCACGTGTAACCGAACTACAACATCCCACATTTAAGAAAGACCTTTGTATACTTTAAACCAGTTAAACTCACGGTTCAATTTGCCGCACGCTGCGAGGTCTGGACGTAACGCAGACGATAAATTGAGTCGCTACACAACAGTATATTTGTATATATATATATATATATTTTTTTTTTTTCATACATTTATTATGAAGGTGAGAAGCCCATTATCGCGAGAGTGTCAGTGACCTCTCTTTTGCACGCGGGGAGCAAGGGTACGTGACCTTTTTTCCTAGTCTGGGAGCCGGCAGGCGAGGCGCGTAAATACCTAATAAAAAGGTCACAGTTGAAGGTGTGCATGGTATTTTAGGGTGAGGGGAGGAGGAGGCGGGGAAGAGGGGCGAGGGGAGGAGGAGGGTGGGGAAGAGGGGTGAGGGGTTAGATTAAGCTTATATCTACGGCGCTGGCTGGGAAGAGAGCGGAAGGGTCGCAGCGAGGGGGAAGAGGAATGAGGGGAAAGCTCTTTATGCCGTTTGTGTATGTGTGTGTGTGTATGTATGTATGTATGTATGTATGTATGTATGTATGTATGTATGTATGTATTTATGTGTGTATGATTGTTTGTGCTTAATTAGTTAGATTGTTTGTATACGGTTCAGCACGTTTGTATGAGAGCAAGTCCGACGACCAGCGACTGCCCCGAAGTGAGAATGAACACATGGCCGGTCATGTAATCCTATCGGGGCGCGTGGCATGATAGCCGTCTCGTGTTGTTAAAAAAGGCAATGCTGGTCTTGCCGCTGAAGGAGGGAGGAGAGGGAGAGAAATAAGGGGCCGTGCTTGTTGGGAAAGCAAGACCAGCGCAGGAGGGAGCCATATGCCGGCAACATAGGCTCTTCCCCCGCCCCCACGTGGAGTGATGATGCTCGTGCCCCACATGCTCTAATCTTACCCAGGTGATAAAGCTTCCGGATGTGCCATGAAACGCCCAGGGAAGATTAGTGGCGGTGGGGGAGATAGGGGGCGGGGGTGGGAGGGGGAGCCCATGTCATGTGAGTGTCACGAGATACTGCAATAGAGCCAAGGGAAACTTTCCTTGCCTTGACTTTGCTTTACGTGCTTTCTCTGCAATTTTGCTTTCCTTGCGGCGTGGATTCCGTCGTGTCTTGTCAAGTGCTTTTGCTCGTCACCCTAGTCTGGATGCCTTCATGACCTTGTGGTCCATATCTCACGGCGTTCTCTTGTTCCTCCGTGTTCTGCCGCTGTTCGCCCTGTTTTCCTATGTGTCCCATGTGATGTGCCCCGTCATGTCACCCTACCAACTGGCGCCGCTGCGGGCATTTCTTAATAAGCGACGCCTGTCTTTGCCATTATCTTGCGAGAAGTGGGACGGCGGGTCGCGGACGGGCATAGTAACACGGGACGAGTGAGTATATGATTGGTCGTCTGAGGGGGCACTGAATGTCAATGAATACGGTGCGAGTGTTGCTGATTGTATCGGCGCTCTGTCACTCTCTGTCTCTCGCACTTTGTCCATCGTTGCCGGTCTCTCATTACCTCTCTCTCTATCTATCTCCCTCCCACCCTCTCTCCTTCCCTCCCTCCCTCCCTCCCTCCCTCCCTCCCTCCCTCCCCCCCTCCCTCCCGCCCTTCCTTCCTTCCTCCCTCCCTCTCTCTGTCCCTCCCTCTCTCTCTCTGTCCCTCCCTCTCTCTCTCTCTCTCTCTCTCTCTCTCTCTCTCTCTCTCTCTCTCTCTCTCTCTCTCTCTCTCTCTCTCTCTCTCTCTCTCTCTCTCTCTCTCTCTCTCTCTCTCTCTCTCTCTCTGGCAGTGTGTGTCTATGTCTGTGTGCATTGTCTGGCGAAAGCTTTGGAAAAATGCCTTGAAAAAATGTGACCTACTGAGAAGATCTTATTAGCAGCTGCATTATCCTTACCTTTATTGCCAAGACACGGCAGGGAATAGGAAACACATGCAGTGGCATAATTTTACGGGAGATAAGATTATAGGTGAATTATTTTATCGGAAGAGATATTGAAGTTAGAAGTGAGTGGACACATATTCTTATCAGTGATAGTGGTTTGATGAATATTCGTGTACAGAGAAATAAGAGGAGAGGGAGAGGGAGAGAGAGAGAGAGAGAGAGAGAGAGAGAGAGAGAGAGAGAGAGAGAGAGAGAGAGAGAGAGAGAGAGAGAGAAGGAAAAAGGGAAAGAGGTAGAAAGGTAAAGATAAGGAACGAGAAAGAGAGAAGCAGAGGAATAGGAAGATCAAGAGGATGAAGAGGGACTCCAGATAAAGAGCCATAGAGCCAGAGAGCAGATTCCACAAGGGCGCAGACGCAATCCAGGAAATAGAAGGATATCAGCCCTAGTGGGTGGGGGGGGACGGGTAGGGCGGATGGGGGAGGAGGGGGGGGATGAGTGAACCGTTTCCTCTCATAATCGAATTGCAATTCCTATTCATATATTCATTTCTTTTTGTGCCGTTCATATATTTCCCCCCCCACCCTCTTTCTCTTCTTCTTCTTCTTCTTCTTCTTCTTCTTCTTCTTCTTCTTCTTCTTCTTCTTCTTTCGCCTCGGCCGTAAGCATATGAGAGAACAAATTGCCTCTTTCCTCAAGGGAGATATTGGGTCTCGGTGGAACATGAAAAGAATCGATATGCATTTCTTTTTACCGCATTTCTGCTTCCTTTTTTTAAAGATTATTTGCATGTTGTTTTATCTCTTTGTTGTTGTTTTTTTAGAACTTGTATGATTTTTTTAAAAGGTTATTTATTTGTTGTTTTATTTGTTTGTTGTTTTACCTCTGTGTTATTTTATCTGTTTGATTTTTTAGAACATGTAAGATTTTTTTTTTTTTGAAGATCATTTATATTTAATTTTCTCTTTTTATTATGACATTAAGATTATTATTTTGTTGTGTCTCCGTGTTGTATTTCTTTTTTTTGTTGTTGTAAGGTTATTATATGTTTTATTCTCTATGTTTTTTTTTATGACCTGTAAGATTATACGATGGATCTTAACGCGATACCGTTCCAGACTCCATGCAGGATAGGTATTCAATCATGCAATTAAGTCCCCTCTCGAATAACGCTCGTGTGCAACAGGGAAGAGGATTCGGCCAGAGAGAGACTGATGGCTTGTGTTCAGTATGGAACATGTAGAAATGTGGAAAATGGTGTGAATTAAAGTAGATTAGTGACGGAGAGAAAGGGCGTGGAGTTGAGAAACAGAGAGAGAGAGAGAGAGAGAGAGAGAGAGAGAGAGAGAGAGAGAGAGAGAGAGAGAGAGAGAGAGAGAGCGAGCGAGCGAGCGAGCGAGCGAGCGTGGTGTAGTGTCCATTGCAGAGAAGTGTATGAATCAGAATGAATACTTATGCAACGCAAAATGTGAAATGAACAGGAGTCTCTAATATGGAAACTACAATTACTCTTTACAATTACTCACCCTCCTGCGTAACTTTTCTACAAGAAGAATTTATACGGTAACATATGACGTCATTCATCCGGGAACAAGATGTTGCATGCCGCATAGTCAACAGCGCGCCATGCAAGCAGTCGCACAGAGAGGGTGGTTTCTCACGGGAAATGCCTGGCGTTCTAGCTCGGGGTAGTTAGTCATGCGAGTGGGTAGGATGTGCGAAGGGATAGCATACTGGCTCTCCCTCTCTCTGTTTATAGTTATTTTTAAAATTCTCTTTGTCATTCTCTCTCTCTCTCTCTCTCTCTCTCTCTCTCTCTCTCTCTCTCTCTCTCTCTCTCTCTCTCTCTCTCTCTCTCTCTCTCTCTCTCTCTCTCTCATTTTATTTATTTTTTTGTTAAACTATTTCCTTTTCACACTGGACCGTAGTTAGTTTGAGTAACTGTTATGCATCAGAGGAGCCGGGCCTAGCAATTGCACGTTTGTAAGCCGCCCACTTCGCTCTCGTTATGCAACTGGCATCATCTGAGAATCCCACGCGCCCTCTCTCTCTCTCTCTCGCATCTCACGTGCCCTTTCTCTCACTTTAATCTCTCCCTCTCTGTTTTCTGTTTTTTCTCTTCTTTTCTCTCTCTCTCTCTCTCTCTC
>BOPN01000461.1:25000-27500 GCA_017312705.2 Penaeus japonicus
ATTTAGGAGGTTATACATTATAATAATAGGGCAGACGGACTGACAGAAAGATCAACCCCTCGTCCTCTAATTAATGTGGTTACTAATGTTCTTTCTTTCTTTGCAGGTGAGTAACTGAACGCATTGTGGTGGCGGCGCCCCTCGTGCTGTACGTAAGTCTTTGTTGCAGATAAGTGGCAGGCAGGCAAGAAGGCTGGCAGGCAGGCAGGAAGGCAGGCAGGCAGGCAGGCAGGCAGGCAGGCAGGCAGGCAGGCAGGCAGGCAGGCAGGCTGGCTGTCAGGCAGGGAGGAAGGCAGGGAGGCAGGCAGGCAAGCAGACAGGCAGGCAGATTGACAGACAGACAAACAGACAGACACAGAAAGACACACCCAGACATACAGACAGACAGACAGAGATGTCAAATGATAGCGAAATGAACAAAGCGCGCCGTCAGCCACACTAGCAAAATGAGATTTTCCTCTTGACTCGAAATGCTGTTTTTATTCTTGCATTTGCGACAATATCTCGGTCGCGTGATTCATTCCGCTCATTAGCAGGTTTTTAGGCGTTGTTATTATCTTATTTTTATTTATTTATTTTTTTCTCTCCTTTTTTTTGGGGGGTGGGGGGGTGGGTGGAGGGGCATTAGCGGTTCGTTGGAGAGAGATAATAGGCTGTGCATTAGCTATTTATTTTCGTTCTGGGATTTCAGATACTATTCTTTGGTGGGGGGGGGGGGGGGATTTCGGGGAAGGTTGATGATATAATTTGTTATCGTGGTCATCGTTATCGTCATCATCATCGTCATCATTATCATTATCATTATCATTATCATTATCATTATCATCACCGACATCATCATTATCACAATCATTATCATTATATTTTTTTTCACCACTGTTAATAGTATCTGCCTTGTTCTAATTTTAGTTATTACTATAATCATCGTAATCATCCTCATTATCATTGCAATTCCTGCAATGCTCATCAGTGGCAATGTTGCCTTCCTCACAAATCTTTCCCGCATCTTCCCCTTTATCTCGCGTTGCCGTTAGACCCGACATTTTGAGGAGCTATCGCCAAGCATTGATTTTTTTTTTTTTTTGTTCTTATCATGTTCTTATCGTTGTTCTGAAGCTTCAGTCAGCTAAAAGAGACAGACAGACAGACAGATAGACTAATGCTGACGTTCCCTGTTTAGGTCTTTTATGTTAGTGTATGAAATTGAGGAACCTTTTAGTTCATGGTATATTGGAGAGAGAGAGAGAGAGAGAGAGAGAGAGAGAGAGAGAGAGAGAGAGAGAGAGAGAGAGCTGACTGAGTGAATGTGTGTGTGTATATATGTATGTATGTATGTATGTAAGTATGTGTGCTTTTGTTCCTTCAGAGAGCCCCCCCCCCTCCCTCCCCTTCCTGACGTACACACGTCCCGCGGGTGCGAAATGCCGAGGTGTCGCCTGGCCTCCCCCGGCCGTCACCCGGAGCAGCGCAGCGACGCGGCGAATGTCAGACGATCGCAGCTTCCACCTTAAAGATAATCTGTCATCCGGGTCCTGCAATGCCGTCCCATCTCGCCCCGCGCGCCCTCGGGCCTGCGCACGCGTGTGACATGGGAGGGCACGCACGCACGCACGCACGAACGCAGGGCCATGTCAGGCACAAACGAACACGAGCACGCACTGGCGCACTCACTCACTTGATTAATTCTTCACCTGGTCATTTTTTCTCTCGTTCTTCTGCTCAGTTACTCAGTCTTTCTCCCTCCCTCCTTCCCACTCTCTCCTCTCTCTCCCACTCTCCCTCTCTTTCCATCTCTTTTCATCTCTCTGTCTCCCCCCCCCCTCTCTCTCTCTCTCTCTCTCTCTCTCTCTCTCTCTCTCTCTCTCTCTCTCTCTCTCTCTCTCTCTCTCTCTCTCTCTCTCTCTCTCTCTCTCTCCCTCACTCTCTCTCTCTCCCTCTCCCTCTCCCTCCCTCTCTCTCTCTCCCTCTCCCTCTCCCTCTCCCTCCCTCTCTCTCTCTCTCTCTCCCTCCCTCCCTCCCTCCCTCTCTCTTTATCTTTCTCCTTACCTTTCTTTTCCTCCCTCTCTCCCTCCTTCTCGCTCTATCCCAAACACGCGTGCAGACGCGCACACAAACACGCACATATTCCCGAGCGCACACAAACCAACCGTAGCGTGCCTTGTAAACGAGGGACTTGTTGACTCTCTTTCCCCTAACAGACAAGTGTCTCTAGAAGCTGAAGGAATCGCTCACTCACTCACTCACTCACTCACTCACTCACTCACTTACACATTCACTCTCCCCCACTCACTCTCACTGACTGACTGACTATCTTACTCACATTTACACTCTCTCTCTATCTCATTCACTCATTCACTCACTCACTCACACATTCACTCTCCCCCACTCACTCTCACTGACTGACTGACTATCTTACTCACACTCACACACTCTCTCTCTATCTCATTCACTCATTCACTCACTCACTCGCTTACGCATTCACTCTCCCCCACTCACTTTC
>BOPN01000461.1:32500-42500 GCA_017312705.2 Penaeus japonicus
GCCAATCTTCTCCCCTTCTCCCTTGCTCTTCCTGTTTTCTAGCTCTCTTTCCGTTCCCCCTTGTTTCCTCTTCCTACCCCCCCCCCCACTCCTCCCCACCTTGCCGCAACGCCTCCCCTACCCCCCCATCCCTCCCTCCCTCCCCGACCATTCATTCTACGGTTATTTGATCAAACGATTCTTAGGGGAGCGCATTCGCCATCTCTTGTCTGTCTGTTTTATGGTCGTGTTCACAGCCCTTTCTCTCTCTCTCTCTCTCTCTCTCTCTCTCTCTCTCTCTCTCTCTCTCTCTCTCTCTCTCTCTCTCTCTCTCTCTCTCTCTCTCTCTCTCTATTCCTCTTAATGTCTCTCTTTTTTTCTCTTACTCTTTTCCTAATCTCGCTTTTTTCTATTTCCCAATTTATTTCTTCTCTTTCTCAGAATGTCTCCCTCCTCCTACCCTCCTTCCCTCCTTTCTTCCCTCCCTTCCTCCCTCTCCCTTCTGTGCCACTGTTTCATTTGTTCATCATTTTCTCTAATATCTTGCAATTTATTTGTTCTTTCCTTCTCCCTCTATCCTGGCAATAACTCTTCCTTAGGCTTTTCTCCCCCCCTCTCTCCTACTCTCGTCCCCCTCTTCGCCCCCTTCCCTCCTCTCTTATTCCTCCTCCTCGCTCTCTCTCCCCCCTTCCTCCCCCTCCCTCTCCCTCTCCATCTCTCATCCCCCGTCCCCCGTCCCCCTCCTCTCTTTTTCCTCCTCCTCTCTCACCCTCCCCAACTCCACCCTCTCTCCATCTCTCGTCCCCCGGCCCCTTCCTCTCTCTTCCTTCCCTCCCCCTCCTCCTGTCCTCCCCCTCCCCTTCCTCCTCCCCTTTCCCGCTCCCCAGCATCATTCTTCTTTACGGGGGAACCTGATGCCATCTTTCTTAATATCGTTTTCTTACGAGTGTCTCTATTTTTTTCTTTTCTTTTCTCATTTGTCTTGATTTTTCCTTTTTTTCCTTCTTCTTTTCTTGTTTGTTTCTCCGTGTATCACACACACATTCAGTATATTATAATCTATTTTCTTGAATTCTCATCATCTCCTCTTCTATTTTTTACGTTTCTCGTCGAACCTTTCTTCCCTTACACTTTGTTTATCTTCCTCTTTTCTTTGTCCCCTTCTCCTTTCCTTCCTCCTTTTCCCTTTCTCTCTTTTTCCCTCTCTCTCCTTCGTTCCAATTTTTCATTCTCCCATTCTCTTTACTTCTCCCTATTCCCGTTTTATTCCTCCATCCCCCTCATCTTCTCTAATTTCCCTCTCTTTCCTTCCCTATCTTTCTCCCTCCTTTCTTCTCCCCTATTCCCCTCTCTTTACATCTCTCCTAGTTCCCTCTCCTCCCCTCCTTTCTCAACTCCTTTCCTATTTCTCCTTCTCCTTTCTTCTTCCCCATTCCCCTTTCTTTGCTCTTTATCTCCGTTTTCGCTCTTTTCCTCTTTCTTAGTCCCCCTTCCATCCCCTATTTCTCTCCTCTTTTCTTCTCTTCTAGACCCCTCTCCTACCTCCCCCCCCCCCCCTTCTCTCGTCTTTTCATCTCTCCTTCCCCCCTTTCTCCCTCTCTTTGCTTCTCCCTTTCTCCCCACTCTTTCCCGCGTCTCTAGGGAAGAGGGGAGGAGAGGCTTGGCTTCTTGAGGACACGTTATTTCCTCCTTTTTCTACGACTGAGGCAGTCATGGGCTCAGCTTTCCATATCAAGATTGAAGAGAGTCTCCTTGCACGCACACGCACACGCACACACACACATACACACACACACACACACACACACACACACACACACACACACACACACACACACACACACACACACACACACACACACACACACACACACGAACACACCCATAAACACGCAAAATATCCATCTGGAAACGTGTGTGTCTTTATCAGTCGATATCCTATATACATTGTCATGTCGATATATGTGTGGATGAGTAGATCGATAGGATGTGTGGATTTGCAGGTCGGGTAGAGTATGATGTGTGAAGTTGAGAGTGACAATAATGTAATAAGCATATTTATGATAATCATGATTACATTGATGATAATGATAATGATATTGGTAATATTGATAATGATAATGATAGTAATAATAATTATGATATAATGATAATTTTGATGATAATGATAATTATAATGATTGGTAGTAATAGTAATTATTACTATAAAACATAAAAATAATTATATTAATAATATAAATGATGATATTAATGATAGTGACGGTAACAATATCAAATAATATAAAAAAAATCACGTAAACTCTCTCAAATAAACAATTAAACGTTACGAAATAGAAAAACATCCTATAAATTATCCGGAAAATTATCCGGACGACGACCCGGGAGAACCAAGCAAAGACCAAGCAAATACTAAGAGGGAGTTCTCGAGAAGTGCGTTCGTGGATAAAGCAGCAGAAGGGGGACAGGTATTCTGGGTGGAGCGACAAGGGAAGTGGGATGTGTGGACTTTGTGGGGGAGGGGAGAGCAGGTGGGGGAGGGGGAGAGGGGGGAAGGAGCGAAGGTGGGGAACGGGAAGGGGGAAGTGGGATATGTTAAGTTGTTGGGAAGGGGTAGGGGGAAGAGGCGAATGGGGGAGGGGAGAAGGTGGGGAAGGGAAGGGTAAATGGAGGAGGGAAGAGGGGACTTGGGAGTTGGGAGAGGGGAAATGCTGATAAAAAGGAAGAAAGAAAAAGTAGAGGGAGGTTAAAAAAAAGGGGGGGAGGGGATGGGGAAGAGAGGAAAAGGAGGGACGGAGGAAAACAAAACGAAAGGGTAGTTGGAAGGGAAGAGAAAGAGGGAAAGGAGACGAAGAGAAAGGAAAATGGGTAGAGGAGAAGAAAGGGAAAGTCAATAAGAAGGAAAGAAAAGGGAGGTGGAGAAAGAGGAGGGAGAGAGAATAGTAGGGAAGATGATGGAATAGGTGAGGAATTGGAAGAAGGGGGTTTAAAGAGATGTAAAAGTAGGGTAGAGGAGGGGAAGGGGAGGCAGGGAGAGAGGGGGAAATTAAGGGTGAGAGGAGAGAACAAGAGAGAAGGTGTATCGAGGGGTAGAATGAAAAGGGAAATAAGGAGAAAGGGGAGGGGAAGGGAGGGCAAAAGAAGGGAGAGAGAGGAGGAGAACGAAAGGTGAGGGGAGAGGAGAGGGATAGGCAAGGTGAGGGGAGGAGAGAAGGGGAAAGCGTGGGTTGTTACCTGGAGATCGAGACTAGCTTGTTCTTATTGATCTTCGGAGGTTGGCATAGTTCGCTCTCCTGACTCCCCTCCCCCCTCCCCTTCCCCCCTTTCACCTTTCCTCCCCTCTCACGTCTCCCTCCCCCCTATCCTTCTCCCTTCCCCTTTCCCCTTCCTTCCCCATCCTTCTGCTTTTCCGCTCCCTTCCCCCTTCCCCCTCCTCACATCCCATCCCCCTCCTCCTCTTTTTCTCCATCGCCATCCCTCCCCTCCACCTTTCCCTTTCTCATCCTCTTCCTTCTCTCTTTTCCCCCCTTTCCCCCTCCCTTTCCCCTTTCCTCTCTTTCTCCCTACCTTCTTCTCCTCCCTTTTCCCTCTCCCCCTACTCTCCCCTCCTCCCTCTCCCTTTTTCCTTTCCTTTCCCCCCTCCCTCTCCTCTCTACCTTCAAATGTTCCCCTTGATTTTGCCCTTTTACTTGTTTATTTGCTTCTTCCCTAACCTCTGAATCTCCCCCCCCCTTCCCTCCCCCATGTGCGTGCCAGCTTGTTTCCTTGTTCTGATTTGTTTGCATTGCAATCCCTTGCATTTCCGAAGTTGCCTGCGTTTGTTGTTGTTCGTGCTTTTGCATTCTGGCTTCGATCCGTCTCTTCGAGCACGTCAGCAGGATCTGTCGCATTGAATACAAATACACTCTGATGATATACTCTCTGTGTGTATGTGTGTGTGTGTGTGTGTGCGTGCGTGCGTGTACGTGCGTGTGTGTGGAGGGGGGGATGGATGCATGTATGTCTTCCTAGCATATCCTAGCACCTGCTAGGATATGCCATTATCTCAGTATCCATACAGGAAATGGCTCGTGCATATGCATGAATCGTCGTGAAAAGGCTAATCATAGTTTGCACGTCAATGGTAAACCTGAAAAGACCAGGATCGAGGTAAATGCTGAGGAACGCCCGGCCCGTGAGCGAGGGAGGTCTGGCAACCGGCGCGACACTGTTACCAGACTCTCCCGGCGCGACATCTCTTGAGGGTTTTTTATTCTCGTCGTCAGATTAAAACTCGCGGCTTCAGCTATGTTTTTACTTCTTTCCTTTTTTGCTTTCTTTTGTTTACTCTTACTCTTCTTATTTTTTCCTTCTTCTTTTCCTGGGGATCTTCTTCTTCTCCTTCTTTCTCTTCTTCTTTTCCTTCTCCTTCTTTTCCTTCATCTTCTTCTTTTCCTTCTCCTTCTTCTTTCCCTTCTCTTTCTTCTCCCTATCTCCTCCTCCTCCTCCTCCACTTCCTCTTCCTCTTCCTCCTCTCCCAACTCCTCCTTCTTCCTCTTACTTCCTCCTCCTACCTCTTCCTCCATCCTCTTCCAAGCTCCCCCTCCCTCCTCTCCCTCCTCTCCCTCCTCCTTCCCCTCCCCCTCCTCCCCCTAACTCTCCCCCTAACCCACCTCCTCCCCCCCTCCTCCTCCTCCCCCTAACCCTCCTCCTCCTCCTCCTCCTCCTCCTCCTCCTCCTCCCTCTCCCCACCTCCTCCCCCTCCCCCTAAACCTCCCTCCTCCACCTCCACCTCTTCCTCCCCCCCCTCCTCCTCCTCCTCCAATGTCATAATGATCCTCCTCACAACTTGAGTCCCGGAGCCTCCTCACACCTCACGAGTACAGAAAACGAGCTCCGTATCTCTCGGCCGTGTGTGTCGAAGGTGTCCGTTTTCTGTTGTCCCTGGTAACGGTGTTGTCTGTGAGTTTTAATTTGGGTTCGGCTCTGGGATCCTCCCCCTCGGCCTAAGGTTAAATGTGCTCCATGCTCTGTCTCCATTTTTTTTTCTTCTTCCTCTTCTTCTTGTTCTTCTTCTTATTTCTTGGTCTTTTTATTTTATTTTTTTATTTTTCTTAGTTTTCTACTTCCTCGTCGTTTTCTTGTTCATGTCTTTTTATTCTTCTTTTCTTCTGTTTTCTCTTCTTCTTACTTCCTCCTCCTTTTCGTCTCCCTTCTATCCTTCTTCATCCTCTTCTTTTACTTCTCTTTCTTCTCCATCCTTTTCTTCTTCTTCTTCCTCCCCCTCCTTTTCCTTTCCCTTCTCTCCTTCCTCTCTCTTATCTTTTTCCTTTTCTTTTTCCACGTCGTTTTCTTCTTCCTCTTCTTTTTCCACGTCTTTTTTTTCTCTTTCCTTCTCCTCCTCCCCCCACTCCCCATCCTCTTCCTCTCCCCTCTTACCTTCTACTTTTTCCACGTTTTTTAAATCTTCTTCCTCCTCTTCCTCACCCTCCTCCACTTCCTCCTCTTCAACCTCCTCTCCATCATCATCATCTTCTTTGAGTCTTGGTTTACGCAGAGACCAATTTTTTTCTTCGTTATGAATGAAGCTGATTTTTTTTAACGTTAAGGGATCGTTTATTTATGGAGGAGGGAGGGAGGGAGGGAGGGAGGGAGGGAGGGAGGGAGGGAGGGAGGGAGGGAGGGAGGGAGGGAGGGAAGAAAGAAAGGAAGGAGAAATGGAGTTAGGAAAGAAGAAAGGAAGGAGGGAAGGAATGAATGAAGGGAGGAATGAATTAATGAGTGGATGAAGGAAGGAAGCAAGAAAGTAGGGAAGGAATGGAGGGAGAAATGAATGAAGGAAGGGGAAGAAAGGAGAGATAAAAGACAAGGAATGAGATGTGGAATGAAGAAAAAAGGCAAGGGAGATAACGGAAGAACTATAAACTTCTATTCCTTTGATTTAAAAAAAATGTTTTTTAAATAACCAAACAGAAAAGGAAACTAAAGCCACGAAGTATGGAACGAATAAAAGGAGACAGCGGCGTAGGACAAAGGCCAATCAAGGATGTCATTTTACAACACAAATTCTCAAAAGCAAAAAGTTCAAGATTAAAACTCCTCGGGGTATGGTTGTGGGGGGGGGCATGGAGGGGGTGGGAGAGAGATGCAGGTTTCTTTGGCGTCTCCTAACTTCTCAGGCTTATTTTTGGGACTTTGATGTCAAGCTTCACGTAACATGAAACCTGTATTACATACGCTGAAAATACTTGGGGGAAAAGTATGTATACTGTATAAGTTTTTTAATCATATGTTTATCTCTCTCTCTATCTTTCTCTCTCTCTTTCTCTCTCTCTCTTTCTCTCTCTCTCTCTCTCTCTCTCTCCTTCTTCTTCTTAATATTATTATTATTATTATTATTATTATTATTATTATTATTATTATACTTCTCCTTCCTCTTCGTATTTTTTCGTACATATTTTTAAAGAATAATAACATGAGTTGTTTTCCTTGCTATAAAACTTTTGTATGCGTTCTTATTAGCACAAAATCTTCTTGACACGTGTTTGGACCGAAATGTAATGCAAAATAGCTTTATAAAGATTCACTTGAATACATTTGAATAAACTAAGGTCTACACATTGGGTGCAGGAAAATACATCAGTATCTCTGTAGACAGTGTACACGAATTGCATTTGCTCTTTTGCGATTAGCATTGTAAGGTCTTTTTAAATAAAACATGAAGATTTTACCCATTATCCAATAACATCAGGTCTTTATATAGTGTCGAGTAACATCAGGTCTTTGTAAATGAAATCCAGTTAGGTCTTCGTAGTTAGGACACAGGATGTCTTTCTAAATGTTACTGAATGAAACTGCACATTTTAGATAGTATATAACGACCCACATCCAGCTAGAATACCCTTAGGAGTCTAGTTATAAGTTTCACGGGGGGGGGGGGTGAAGGTCAGATGAAAAACTAACATTTTTTCATTTTATTTGTTGTACTAAATCAGCGTTTTTTTTTTTTTTTTTTTTTTTTTATCAAATCCTTTACGTCATTAGGCGATCGGTTTTCAATAAGCTAAAGTATGTTCATTTGCAAGCAATTTGTTTATGTGCATTTTATAACGGAAGGGTCCTCAACTCTGGCTAGATTTAGGTTGTCAAAGGGTTCAAGGTTCAAAAAAAGTGAAGAACTTTTCCAATAGAATCGCATCGTGAAATATGCCGGGATGCGTTCACTTTGGAGATTGTGCAGCGATATTGATAGGGGTACTGGCGTCAACGGCCGATAAGGTAATTTGCCGATAGTAATGACAAGTCGGGTGTAATTATTATAGGGCGATTGAAAGCGGATCGTTTGACAGATAGATGTGATAGGTGCGTAATTACCTGTCGGTTATGGGATGGGGCTTTGATCACACTAATAAGTGTAGACGTTCGTTGATTATAAAATTGGATTGCGGAATTGATTTGTAAACTCTTTTGGGGGGTTGAGGGTAGAACTATTGCGGTTTTGTTGTTATTGTTATTATCGTCATCATCATCACCATCCTCCTCTTCCTTATTACCATCATCACCACCATCATCATCATCATCATCATCATCATCATCATCATCATCATCATCATCATCATCATCATCATCACCACCACCACCACCACCATCATCCTCATCATAATTTTGAAGGAAGGGCATAAAGTTAATTCTACGTAGAAAGGAAAGATAGTCGACAACTTTTGCAAACAAGAGAGAGAGAGAGAGAGAGAGAGAGAGAGAGAGAGAGAGAGAGAGAGAGAGAGAGAGAGAGAGAGAGAGAGAGAGAGAGACAGAGAGAGAGAGAGAGAGAGAGAATGTGACCTGATTGACCCTCACCTCCACCCCAACCCCCTCTTTTCCCAATAAAACAACAACAGCAACAACAACAAAGAAACACAAAATAAAAGGACATTATATACCGTTATGAACACGCATGCGAAGAATGCGATTGGCAGCACTGACACATGGCGGGTAGAGTTGCAAGGGTGGAGAGAGAAGGACAAGTGGAAGAGAATCAGTAAAGAGAGAAAGAAAGAAAAGGGATAAAAAGAGAAGAAAAGAGAGAGAGTAATACGGAGAGCGAGAGAGAGAAAGAGAAAAAAAAAGAGAAAAGGAGCAAAGAAAGAAAGAAAGAAGAAAAAAACACATCACAAGGACACATAGTACCTCGTGATTGAGAGATGGCACCAGTCACCCGGAATGGTAACACTGCATCTTTGGCACCGTGTCCGGGCTCTCCTCCTCGGCGCGGACGCCACAGTGCCAAATCTTGCCCAAGTGTCTCGTAGCCACTGCTCATGGCACTGGTGGGGGTATGAGGGGGAGGGGAGGGGGGGACGTGGAAGTGGAAGAAGGAAGTGAGAGGATGTGAGGGAGGGAGGGGTGGAAGGGAGGGGAAGGGGAGGACGTGAGGGGAGAGGAGAGGATATAAGGGGGGAAGGATGGAAGGGAGGAAGGGGAAGTGAAGGGGAGGAAGTGAGGATGTGAGAGAGTGATAGGAAGAAAGAGGGAAGGGTGAGAGAAGGAAGGGAGTGAAGAAGGTGGAGGGAAGGGCGGAAGAGATGAAGTAAGGGCAAAGGGGAAGGACAGGGAAGAGTTTGGTAAAGAGTGTAGGTTCAGTAAATGAAAAGAGAGAGAGAGAGGAGAGAGAGAGAGGAGAGAGAGAGAGAGAGAGAGAGAGAGAGAGAGAGAGGTAAAGATAAAGAGAGAGAGAGAGGAAGAAAGATAAAGAGAGAGAAAGAAAAGGACAAACAACGACTATTTCTCTCCCGTACCCCCATTGGCCATAGATTTTTTACGGCTCGACTCATGGCATCAGTCTCAACGTTGATATCTCGAGACTGACTAATGACATGTTTGGCGGAGCGAGTCGAGAAGGGCGGTCGTCTTGCTGCTCCTGTGACAGCTTCTTCGCATCATGCTTACGAGCTTGATTTTTCAAGAATAGTGCTTGGTTTTTTTTCAAGAATAGTGCTTACCTTTTCAAGAATAGTGCTTACCTTTTCAAGAATATTGCTTGTTTTTTCCAAGAATAGTGTGCTTGCCTTTTCAAGAATATTGCTTGCTTTTTCCCCCAAGAATAGTGCTTACCTTTTCAAGAATAGTGCTTGTCCCCCCCCCCCCCCAGAATAGCGCCTGCCTTTTCAAGAATATCTCTTGCTTTTTCCCAAGAACAGCGCCTGCCTTTTCAAGAATATCTCTTGCTTTTTCCCAAGAATAGCGCCTGCCTTTTCCGAGAATGTCACTTGCCTTTTCAAGAAATCGGGTGCCGGATTCAAAAATAGAACTTGCCCTTTTTAAGAAATCCTTTGCTTTTTCAGTAAAAGCACTTACCATTTTTTTAAAAATCGGTTGCTTTTTTGAGAATGTTACTTGACTTTTCGAGAATGATATTGCTTGCTGCTTGAGCGTTTGGTTTATTCTGCTTGAATCACTTCCATGTTCGAGCGCCACTTGTCTCAATCTCTCTCTCACTTGAGCGCTACAACAAATAGAAACTTCCCGCTTGAGTGTTTTTTCTTGAATACATTTTACCATTGCAATAGTTATTCAACTTGAGTGCAACTTGTATCTCTATCTCATACTTTAGGGCTACTTCCATCAGAAACTTTGAGCGTTACAAACATCAGAAAACTACCGCTCAAGCGCAACCCTGGCCGAAAAAACTCCCGCTTGAGCGCCTCTTGATAGCCCTGTCCCCTGAGAGGCCTATCCTTAGCCCTCAGTGCATTGCTTGCATTCCCGAACTTGCTAGCAATGCATGATTCAAGTGTTTGTGTGCTTGGTGTACGTGCTTGCGCTCACCCCGAGGGCCTCCGCGGAGGACTAGTATGGCGAGACTGCAAGCAAGTGCATCGGAATGGTCGTGTATCTTCGCCATACGTGCTTGTGCCCGGCCTTTTATTGCAGCTGCAATGTCGTCTCTTGCACACTCCGGCCTCTCATGTTGACGTCACTTGGGCTGGGTGACCTGTGGTGACATTTGGCGCTCGCACACACACACACACACACACACACACACACA
>BOPN01000461.1:52500-55000 GCA_017312705.2 Penaeus japonicus
CATCATGATTGTCTGGTGATCATTCTATCGATTATTCGTTGTCTTATGGAGTTATGATATTATCTTACTGTGTATATCTGTCTACCTCTGACTATCTATCGATCTATCTATCCATCTATCTATATGTCTGTCTGTTTATCTATTTGTGTGTCTACCTACCTACTCGTCTATCTATCTATATCCATACATAGGTGTGCGTGTCTACTTGCACTTACCCCTTGCAACACCGAGCAAAGGCATCCCATTAGCCACCCACTCGTGTCTCTTTGCAAGTGTGCATGAAGACGTGATCCATTAGTCAGTCAAACAGCGAGCGTTTTTAAGACGATTAATTGTGCGGCGGGCCTTTTGGTGGCGGGGGAGGGGGAGGGGAGGGAGGGAGGGAGGGGAAGGTGGAGGGAGGGAGGGAGGGAGGGAGGGAGGGAGGGAGGGGGAGGTGGAGAGGGAGGATGGGAGGGTGGGAGAAGAGAGAGAGAGAGAGAGAGAGAGAGAGAGAGAGAGAGAGAGAGAGAGAGAGAGAGAGAGAGAGAGAGGAGGGGGGGGGGGGGTTGTCCTGGGCGAGCAGGCTGGTTCGGAAGATCGATACAGTAGACCCCCTGGACGTTACGAACTGGGCGTGGAGCTTAGCCAGGCCCTGCTTGTACGCACGCACGCACGCACGCACTTACACCTACAAAAAACACGGACGCACGCACAGACGCAAACATACACGGACACTAAGATATACGAGCACCTAGATATATTCATTCTTTCATGTCCACGTATACTTATGCTCACTAACACCAGAACACACGCCCACACACACATTTTCTCCTTCTGTGGCACCGTGACACCGTCCTTGTGGCACTGTGGTTTTATTCTTTGCTGTGTCAGTGTCCTTTCTATTAGAATGTGGCACTGTGATATTGTCTCTTTTTTATCCTTGTTTTTATCCCTTACTGTGACACTATGATTGTTCCTTTGGCACGCGCCAAAGGAGGGCTTGTTCGTGTTGTTGTCTTAATTTGAGGTGGACAGTTGCCTTCCCTTCCTCCGTGCGGCCATAAGTCGTTAGGCCATAATTCGTCAGACTGCAAAGTGACTGACTATTTGTTATCCTTGAAGACTTTGTCGCTCATCTTCCTTTTCATCATTATCATCTACTTCTTCTCATTCTCCTCCTCATTCTTCTTCTCATTATTATTCTTATTGTTATTTTTGACCTGCTTTGTCTTCTTGCCTTTCTCCGTTTTGCATCTCTCTTTCTTTCGTACTCCCCTTCCTCTTCCTCTGCGTCCTCCATCTTCTCCTCTTTCATTTTTTTTTCTTCTTCTTCCTCTGGGTGCCTTGTCGCTCCTGTATTGTTTACATGTCCAGTTGCACTTACGCAGACAGTGGTGCAACACAGTACCGACCCCTTCCATCGTGCCTGTGTGCATGTTGCAACAATGGCGCACAATTGTGCTGTTTATACAGGACTAAAGCAACTTGAAACGCGCCTACATACTTGACGCAACGCCGCTTTGCTTGCATTCGCATGCCGCCACAGATCTTTACCTGTGCTTGCTTGCGTGCTTGGAGAGTCAGCGACACTCTTGACACAGGAGACGCGGCAAGGGGGAAACCTCATCGTTTTAAAAGACGAAGGAGGAAGAGAGGAGGTTGATAAACAAGGCATAGAAGTGATGGATGTGAAGGAAGGGTATATAAACGAAAGTGGCGAGGAATAATGAGGAGTTGGAAGGCTGCTTGTAATGATGAGGATAATGATGCAACAGCTACTACTGCTATTAGTGTTAATTATGGTTATTATGATAATGATTTGAAGATTGAAGAGATGAGGAAGTGGATAAACAAGGAAAGAAAATAAGTGACGAAAGATTATCATGAGAGAGATGGGTCATGAGGTAAGCTGTTATGGTGAAATACTACTACTGCTATTAGTGTTACCAATTGGACTGCTACTACTGTGACTACTTCTGCTGCTGCTAACTACTTTTGCTACTACTACCACTACTACTACTGCTACTACTACTACCACCACCACCACTACTACTACTACTACTACTACTACTACTACTACTACTACTACTACTACTACTACTACTATTACTACTACTACCCCCACTACTACTAATGCTGCTACTTTTACTGCTACTACTACTGCTAGTGTGACTGCTGCTGCTGCTATTGTCTCTACAGTGTTCCTACTCCTACTAGGAGTAGAAGGGAAGGGAAGAAGATGGAGGAATAGGGCAGGAGGAGGAGAACAAGAACAAAAACAAAAACAAAGACAAGAGCAAAAAGAAACAAAAATAAAATAAAACCTCGAAACCCCGCTTAGTAAGCCTAGTGTGAGGAAGTGTGAGGAAGTGTGAGACTCGAGGCTTGACATTTCATCATCGTGAGGCAAGTGTCATGTGCAGGGAAGGGCGGCTATAGACTTGCTCTTTTTTATGTGGAACTGATGCAACACGACGCTAAAATCATTGCAGGACGGTAGCTCGAGGGATGAGATGAG
>BOPN01000461.1:57500-62500 GCA_017312705.2 Penaeus japonicus
TTTCCTTTATTTCCTATTTCCACCCACATGTGTTTTAACAGTGCAAGAAGTTAAGACGTCTTTGTCAGGGATATATATACATATATATATATATATATATATATATATATATATATATATATATATATATGTGTGTGTGTGTGTGTGTGTGTGTGTGTGTGTGTGTGTGTGTGTGTGTGTGTGTGTGTGTGTGTGTGTAATTACGGTTATCAAACAGGTTATTACATTCTTATTGTTGATCGACGTGTTCATTTAATAATTGCTTTAATTCTGCTGTCTATACCGTAATCTAACTCTTTGTTACTCTTTTTTTTTTTCTTTTTCGTTAATTATTCTTTTTATATTATCGAATTCTGTAATTCTTTAATGTATGTACATAACATGACTGATCTATGAAAGTTCGCAAATATTTCTAGGAAAATTCCCTTCGTGAAAATCCTCCCCACTCCTTATGGCGTTCTGTCTATAGTGTGACCTAATCACCCGACGTGTCAATCGTTGCACAAAATATTATCTACTCGTATCAGTCTCTTCACTATTATCATTATTGATTATTCAAAGGAGGTGAATAACAATAGACGAGGTGTGTCACCCACAGCATTCTTTTATCGCTCTATGTTGAAAGTAAAGTGGATAGTTATTATCACCGTATTTCTATAAACTCATCATATATTCTCTCACTCCTGCATTAACTCTTCTTACAATTCTCACTCCTTACTTGACAGTACGACTGTGTCATGGCGTAACACAATTGATGAATTCAGTTAGTAATATGGTAGAACGACTTAGTGACGCGCTGTCAACAAAACCCGAGTTTGAGGTTGACCTGAATCATGAAAGAAAGAAGTTCGCCCTTGGAGGACGACTTCAGTATGAAGACCTGAAAATAAGCTGATGTAGGTAGCCGTGCAATACGTGGGACATACGCCAAGTGCCAAGTGCCACGTGGTGACGTGTTAGCCTCCACGTGGCTCTCTATATCGCGTCCATACAAAGGAATGAAATACCGACCAGACACCTATGTTCACCTAAGTGGTGTGAGGTCAGGGGCATAAATATACACAGCCTCACCCTCGCTCACTCTCTTCCCTCTTCCTATCACGCTTTTACCCAGCCAGTCCATCTCGCCTGGAGCAAGCAGCTTCCCTTACCTCGACTGACGGACCTCAACCCAGCAACCTCCCCCCACCCCCAAGCAAATATCTCCATCAAGCATCCATTACCACAGTAAATATTAAAATTCTTTTGTTGCCGTTATCTCCAAATAAAGATGAAGAGTTCTCGGACTTTTGCTGAAACACCTAATTGTGAGAACCCTCTCACAATGTCGTTGTAGAAATAAATATGTAAAGTAGTATAATTATATATATATATATATATATATAAGGGAAGAAATTGAATAAAAAAAAATGTACTATTAAGGACAGGAAAATGTATGTCTGAAAATCTGCTATTATTGTTACTACTGCTACACTGTTACTACTTCTGCTGCTGCTAACTACTACTACCACCACCACTACTACTGCTACTACTACTACTACTACTACTACTACTACTACTACTACTTAGGGAGTAATAAAATGAAAGAACATTTAAGTGTAAGTAAAAAAAAAAAAAAAAAAGATATCTAAATGAAAATTATGTTGTCCGAACGATAAAACATTTCGAGAAAAGTCCAAAATTCCATTGAAAGTGAAGAAGAAAGAAAATATAAAAAAGAGCTATGTTAAAGCACTAAGGTTCATCATCATATACTTTTTCATTAGTTTTTTTATTACTGTTATTAACTACCTAATAACGCATATTAAGTATCTGAAAACGAGAGAGATAAAATTATATGAATAATTGATGAGTGATGAATATGATGAGGAGGATGCTACAATAACAACGAGTCTTAGAGATAAGAATAATGATAACGACACTTTTCACACAAATTGCAATAGTTAAATTATTAAGAACAACAGTTATGATAAGTATTGATGATAACAATGGTTATGGTATTTGTAAACAACAATAAATTATAATATCAGTAATGTTAGTAATAATGGTAATGATAATGATACTGATAATCATGAGGATTATGATAGAAACGATAATGATGATAATAATCATAACAATGATAACGATAAGAGTGATAATAGTGATTATCATAATGATAATAACAC
The DNA here is from genome assembly GCA_017312705.2 of Penaeus japonicus. Lineage (NCBI taxonomy): Eukaryota > Metazoa > Arthropoda > Malacostraca > Decapoda > Penaeidae > Penaeus > Penaeus japonicus. Next base: position 59,666 of record BOPN01000461.1, read on the forward strand.
GGTAATAGTAATGATGATAATAGAAGTAACAGTAATGATGATAATATAAGAAATGTTAATAGAGATCATGATAATAAAAGCAATAGTGATAAAGATAGTGATGAAAACTACTATTAAAACGCGTTAGATATCTCTTGTATTAAGATATTCAGTCTCACTCATGCCTTTCTTCTACATTTGTTGCAATCAACTTTCTTCATAATAGTCATATTGATAATGATAAACATATCAGGATATTATTAATGGTAATGATAATAGTAATGATAAAAAGTGATATTAAAGAGGATATTTATATTGATAATGATAATAGTAATAATACAGATAATAATGATCAGGATAATTACCTTAAAAAATGATAATAGTAATAATACAGATAATAATGATGAGGATAATTACTTTAAAAAATGATAAAAGTAATAATAAAGATAATAATGATGAGGATAATTACTTTAAAAAATGATAAAAGTAATAATAAAGATAATAATGATGAGGATAATTACTTTAAAAAATGATAAAAGTAATAATAAAGATAATAATGATGAGGATAATTACTTTAAAAACTTATAATGATAATAATAATGATGAATAAATGATAATAAAAAATAATGATGAATAAATGATAATAAAAAATAATGATGAATAAATGATAATAAAAAATAATGATGAATGAATTATGATAAAAAATGATAAATAAAAGATAATAACATAATGATGAATAAATTACAATAAAGATGTTTAAAAAATAATGATATAAATGCTGAATAAATTACAATAAAGATGTTTAAAAAATAATGATATAAATGCTAAAGATATTAAAAAAGTAATGATAAATAAATTATAATAAAGATATTAAAAAATAATGATAAATAAATGATAAAGATAATAAAAAATAATGATAATAATCAAAATCTATTCATAATAAACATAAAACGAAGGCCACACACAAGCAGCAGAGCCCGCAGGGAGCGCCGTTCGAGCACCTGCCGGACGTGCTAAGAAATCGATGCCAAAGATACGTGATTTGTGACGAAAATTGTTATTGATGGCGCTGCATTCTCGACAAGGATGGTGATGCGGTGATGGTGAGGCTGGTGGTGATCGGGGATGGTAGATGGTGATGCAGGGAGGGTGAAGAGGAAAAAGGTGAAATATCAGAAAAGGAGAATGAAGGAGAGGGATAAAGACGGGGAGAATGAGGAGGAGAAGAATAAGAATTATAGAAAAATGAGAAACAGAAGAAAGAGAAAAAGAAAAGAAGGTTATGTAGAAAAAAAAAGATAGGTAGAGGAGGCGGAAAGGAACGGAAAGAAGAAGACTAAGCATTGATAAACAGGGGGCGAACGAAGAAGATAGCTGACGGTACGGAAAGCAGGGGCGCGCGGGCATCATTTTCCGGTCCGCTGCCCTCTCCCAGGAGACGCACTCCCCCCACACCCACACCCTCTCTCTCTCTCTCTCTCTCTCTCTCTCTCTCTCTCTCTCTCTCTCTCTCTCTCTCTCTCTCTCTCTCTCTCTCTCTCTCTCTCTCTCTTTTCCTCTCCCTGTTTCTCTCCCTCTCTCTTTCCCTTTCCCTCGTCCTCTCTCTCCTTCCCTATTCTTCCCACTACTTTTCTCTCTCACTCCTTCACTCTCTCACTCGCTCACTCACTCCCCCCCCCCCCTTCTATGAAACTTCTTCGAACCACTCATGCACAGTTGCCTTCTTTAAAAGTCCCTTTTACCCCGCCGTTGTTTTGGTAATGTTTTAATCACCCCCTTATTTACACAGCGGATTATGATGTCTGGCTCACATACCCGCCATTCACAGCCACCGGCACAGTACGAATGGCCCTTCATTCATAGATAGTTACGCTACTACTTCGACGGTGCCACGTATTGATAGGATAGAAACATAAGGTACATAGGAACGTCTTTAGCCACCATTTTGTTCATGAAACCTGACTTGACGTATGGGAAGGGAAAAAGCATAAATGGAAGAAGTGGGTGTTTGTGAGTAGGATAATAAATGTGATTGAGATGTGTGGGGAGTCGGAAGTGTGTAATAGAAGGAATGTACACTTCCTGGCAGCCTGACTTGTTACGTGCTGCGTAATCCTTGTTGTATAGGAAAGAGGAAATAGGTAACGATACTTGTCAGGACAGATCTCGTACATTTCGAAACATGTCTTGTCTAAGAAAATTGTGTCTTTTTTTTTCTCCTTTATTTTTTTTATAAGACGTAGATCAGATATTATGGAAGAGACCAAGACTAGAAATGTATAAGCACAAGTAGTGGAAACGCATTGATCATAGACGATGACTTGGCTTTATCCGGGCGTTATATAACATTTTCTCGATAAATGTACCTAATCAAGTCTCTCTCAGTCTCTTCCACTCCCTTTCTCCCTCTCTCCTCACCCTTTTCCTTTCTCCCTCTCTCCTCTCCCTTTTCCTTTCTCCCCCCCTCCCCCTCTCCCTCCCTCTCCCTCTCCCTCCCTCTCCCTCTCGCTCTCCCTCCCACCATGTTGACATTCACCCTGCCAGTGTTAATACAGTATTTAAGCCCTTGACTTCGCCGGCTAAAAATAACACATTACAGCCAGAAATACAAGCCGAAGTGATACACCCTTTCTCTGTGTATTAAATAATGCCAAAGTGTTTAGGTGAAGAAATAGGAAAGCGGTGAAAATAAAACAGAGGGAGAAAGGCAAAGGAAAAAAAGAAAGAAAGACGCATCCATGGAGGTGGACTTGATTCTGCCATTTAAAAGGATTAGCGAAAGGTTAGGTTAGGTGTGTGGGTTGCTGTATTTTTTTCTCCTTTCTGTCTTTCTTTCATTTTTTGATGGATTTAGTT
>BOPN01000461.1:67500-77500 GCA_017312705.2 Penaeus japonicus
GAGGGGGGAGGGGGATATGCATCAGTGTGTGAACGACAAAATCGATGCGATAGACCTAGTTATCAATGTCGGTTTGATTTCACTCGAGATTATCTCATGTGGGGCGCCATACACGCGGACGCACACACATACACCGTGGGAGAGAGGGAGAGAGGGAGAGAGAGAGAGAGAGAGAGAGAGAGAGAGAGAGAGAGAGAGAGAGAGAGAGAGAGAGAGAGAGAGAGAGAGAGAGAGAGAGAGAGATTGAGAGAGATTGAGAGAGAAAGAGAGAGAGAGAGAGAGAGAGAGAGAGAGAGAGAGAGAGAGAGAAACAAAGAGAAAGGAACACACACACACACACACACACACACACACACACACACACACACACACACACACACACACACACACACACACACACACACACACACACACACACACACACACACACACACACACACACACACACACACACACACACACACACACACACACACGACCCCCACCAGCCCACACACACACACACACATATTGATTTCCGCCGCGATCCGTCCACCATATTCTGACACCGCGTCCGTGCGATCATATTTATAGCCGTGTACACACCTTGCCTTCAGCATCCATGAAAGCAGGTTGGACAAAGGGGAAGAGGGAGGGGGTGGGGGGGGGGTTGAGTGAGAGGTTGGAAGGAGGAAAGGAGAAGACGGCGAGGAGGGGGAAAGCAGAAGGCTACGAAGAGGGGAAATCACAACAGGAGGAGGATGTGGAAAGCAGAAAAGGAGGAGGGGGAGGAAAGCAGAAGGCGACGAGAAGAGGGAGAGCAGAAGGCGACGAGAAGAGGGAGAGCAGAAGGCGACGAGAAAAGGGAAAGTAGAAGGCGACGAGGAGAGGGAAAGCAGGAAAGGAGAAGGGGGAAGCATTAAAGCAGAAATGAGCAGGAGGAGAGCAGAAAATTACAAAGAGAGAGAAAGCGCACAGCCAGAAGGGGGTAGAAAGCAAAACAAGCAGAAAAGACCGAGAAAGAAGGGGTGGGGGGGGGGGGTAGACAGCGGTTAGGGAGGAGAAAGCAGAAAGCCGCAAGTATGGAACATACTAGAACGTAAAGATAACAGCAAATGACAAGCAGAAGGCGAAAACCGTAAGCAGAACACCGCTCTTGTAGAACCCGCTTTTATGACCACGGAGGCGACCTCGACTATCTATGGATGTTGTTCCTTGTTTGCACGCCGTCAAAAGCACATCTATTCTTGCTTTCATCTTCACGAACTTATAGACAAAGAAAGAGAGAAAGATTGTCAGAAACAGAGGGAAAGAAAAATAGGGAGAAGGAAAGGTTGGGAGAAGAAACAATGGGAAAAATACTACGAGGGGGCAAAGAGAGACAGACAGACAGAGGCAGATAGTCATACAGCCAGATAGCTAAACAGACAGATAAATAAGGAATTAGAGAAAGTGAGAGAAGAAGACTCCGAAGAAAAGTAATAATAATAAGAAGAAACGAAAAGAGAGAAAGAGAGAGAGACCCAGAGCGAAAGAGAGAGGCCGGCGCGAGTGCGAGACAGATCAACAAACAAACCGAAGAAGAGCGCCAGGTGTAGGAAGGGGAACCATACTGTGGCTGCAGTATTGACTCCGCTCATCAAGACTCGCTTATTGTCAACGCTCAGAGGGTGGGCGCGGAGGCCCCTCCCTCCTGCCTCCTCCCTCCCGTCCCCAATCTCCCCCTCTTCCTCCCTTCTCCTCCTTCACCTCCTTCCCTCCGTCACGAGCTCCTCCTGTACCTCCTCCCTCAACCCTTCTCCTCCCCCCTCTTCCTCGTTCTCCACCTCCTCCTCCTCCTCCTCCTCCTCCTCCTCCTCCTCCTCCTCCTCCTCCTCCTCCTCCTCCTCTTGTCCCCATCACCTCCTCCACCTGGGCTCTCTTCGTCCCCCTATCCCCCCCCTCTACCCTTATATCTTTCTCTCTCTCTACCCTACTCCCTCCCACCTGACCCCCTATCATCCCCCCACCCTCCTTCCCTCCATATTCCCTACCCCCTCCACATCCCTCTCCCCCTCTCCCCTCCCCCATTCCGCACCCTCCCTCAGGTGAGCACTCCGCTGATCACCACACACTCGCACGCCTCCCATTCTTTGATCTGTGATGGCTTTTGTGGGGCTTGTCTTGCTCTCGGTCTCGCTCTCTCACGCTCTCTCTCACTCTCTCACTTTCTTCCTTACTCTCTCTCTCTCTTACTCTATCTTTTTATCTATTTCCATCTCTCTGTCTTTCTCTCTTTCTCTCTTTCTCTCTTTCTCTCTCTCTATGTCTCTCTCTCTCTCTTTCTCTCTCTCTATGTCTCTCTCTCTCTCTCTCTCTCTCTCTCTCTCTCTCTCTCTCTCTCTCTCTCTCTCTCTCTCTCTCTCTCTCTCTCTCTCTCTCTCTCTCTCTCTCTCTCTTTCTCTTTCTCTCTTTCTTTCTCTCTCTCTCTCTCTCTCTCTCTCTCTCTCTCTCTCTCTCTCTCTCTCTCTCTCTCTCTCTCTCTCTCTCTCTCTCTCTCTCTCTCTCTCTCTCTCTCTCTCTCTCTCTCACTTTCTCTCTCTCTCTCTCTCTCTCTCTCTCTCTCTCTCTCTCTCTCTCTCTCTCTCTCTCTCTCTCTCTCTCTCTCTCTCTCTCTCTCTCTCTCTCTCTCTCTCTCTCTCTGTCTCATCTTTCTCTCTCAATCTCTCTCATCTCTCTCTCTCAATCTCTCTCATCTCTCTCTCTTAATCTCTCTCTCTCTCTTAATCTCTCTCTCTCTTAATCTCTCTCTCTCTTAATCTCTCTCTCTCTCTCTCTCTCTCTCTCTCTCTCTCTCCCTCCCTCTCCTCTCTCCCTCTCTCTCTCTCTCTCCCTCTCTCCCTCTCTCCCACTCTCCCACTCTCCCACTCTCCCTCTCTCTCTCTCTCTCTCTCTCTCTCTCTCTCTCTCTCTCTCTCTCTCTCTCTCTCTCTCTCTCTCTCTCTCTCTCTCTGTGTGTGTGTGTGTGTGTGTGTGTGTGTGTGTGTGTGTGTGTGTGTGTGTGTGTGTGTGTGTGTGTGTGTCTCTGTGTCTCCCCCCCCCCTCTCTCTCTCTCTCTCTCTCTCTCTCTCTCTCTCTCTCTCTCTCTCTCTCTCTCTCTCTCTCTCTCTCTCTCTCTCTCTCTCTCTCTCTCTCTCTCTCTCTTATGGAGAAATAAATAAACAGAAGAACAGGAGAGAAGACCGAGAGATCGAGGTTAACGGGGGGGGGGGGGGCGAATCGATACAAAACTGGGCTTTTATTCACCTAACTGGACAACCTCCGAAGAGGGGGGATGGCAAAGAGAGGGAAGGAGAATGGCACAAAGTGGGAGAAGGAAAGAGAGAGGGAGAGGGAGAAGGAGATATAGAGGAAGAAGAGGGAGAGGATAAAAGAGATATAAGTGAAGAAGACGGAGAACGAGAAGGAGAAAGAGGAGACGAAGGAGGAGATATAGGGGAGGGCGAAGGAAAAGGAGGTATAAGGGAAGGAGAGGGAGAGGGAAAAGAAATATAAGTGAAAAAGACGGAGAAGGAGAAGGAGGAGGAGACGAAGGAAGAGATATAGGAGACGAAGGAAGAGATATAGGGGAGGGCGAAGGAAGAGGAGGTATAAGGAAAGGAGAGTGAGAGAGAGAAAGAGAAGATGGAGATGAAGAGAGATAAGATGAAAGAAAAAAAAAGTAAATCATAAATCAAATATAGGAAATCGGAGACAACGAGAAAAAGAAATAAAATAAAGAGAGAGAAGGGAGAGTGAGAGTGAATGAGGCAATTAAATGAATGACAAGAAATGTATTTTTTTTCTCACCTTTTATTTCCTTTCTCATATATGTGTACAGGAGACAGTAAACAGATAAAATGACCCAGTGAGAGAGTTTTGTAAATTATGGAAGAAAGAAAGACAGACAGACAGACAGACAGACAGACAGACAGATAGGCAGACAGAGAGAGGAAGAAAGAAAGAAAGAAAGAGATGGAGACAGAAATAGTCAGAGGAATGAGTAGAGGAGAAATGTGAGAATGGGGAATAGGAAAGAGAGAAAGAGGGCAGGAGGAAAGGGGGATTGAGAAGGGGAAGGGATGCATAATAGAAGACCCAGGTATTTGCGCGAGGATTAAAGATGGTGTAGCAGATACGTATTGAAAACACGGTTATTTCGCCGCCCTTAAAGTATGACGGCGGCAACAGCACGAGAGGGCGGCCGTGCGAATGACGGGTGGGAGGGGCGTGAAGGAGAAGAATGAGGAGGAAAAGGGGATAGAATAAGGAAGAGAGAGGGTGAAGGAGGAGAAAGAGGGAGAAGGAGAGGGAGAGGGGGAGGGTGGAGACAAAGCGGGGGATAAACACTCAGAGACAGAGAAAGAGAGAAAAAGAAAAGAAAAGAGAAAGAACAAAACAAAAAAATCACCAAAGAGACAAAGAGAGAGTAGCAGAAAGAGTCCAAAAGACCAAGAGGAGAGAGAGACCAGAGAACCACCGCGGCCAAGAGAAAGGGTGTCCTCGCGGCAGGTATTTCAACCACACCTCCTGGTCCTCCTCTTCCTGTATCGGGCTCTTTAAGTCCTGCCAGGGAGACCGACGGGGACACGCAGATCCTGGGTGGGTGGGCGGATGTCGGGTGTGTCGGGTGTGTCGGGTCTATTGGGGGTGGTTGGGTGGGGGGTCGGGTCTATTGGGGGTGGTTGGGTGGGGGGTCGGGTCTATCGGGTGTGTATAGTGGGTGTGGGTGAGTATGGTTGTGGGTGTGGGTGTGGGTGTGGGTGTGGGTGTGGGTGTGGGTGTGGGTGTGGGTGTGGGTGTGGGTGTGGGTGTGGGTGTGTGTGTGGGTGTGTGTGTGTGTGTGTGTGTGTGTGTGTGTGTGTGTGTGTGTGTGTGTGTGTGTGTGTGTGTGTGTGTGTGTGTGTGTGTGTGTGTGTGTGTGTATGGATCTGTTGGGGTGTATACATATGGATGTGTGTGTACTCTTGATGTACTGTACGTGTATAGTTGATGCATGTGCGTATGGATGTTTATATGCGTGATTTATGTGCATATATGTGTGACTGCGTGACTGTGTGTGTTATGGAGCTTCCCCCTACCCCCTCCTGTTTCCCCCTCCCCTCCCTCCCTCACTATTTTCTCTCTTTCTCCTTTCTCTTTCTCTTTTTCTCTTTCCCTTGCCATTTCTTTCTTTTTCCTGTTCTTTCTTTCGCTTTATCTCTCTCCTTATCTCTTCCTCTTTCTCTTTCTCCCTCCGTCTCTCTCCCACCTCCCTGTTTCTGTCTCCTTTAACTTGACGCCCTCTGACCCTTTGGCCTGCCTGCCTGCTAGCCTGCCCGCCTGCCCGCCTGCCTCCTCCGTCCTGCTCTTGCTTCTTATTTCCCTCTCCTTGCTGCCAAATTCGTCGTTTCTCTTTCTGTCTTTCGCTCTTTCTTTTCCTTTTTCTTTTTTCATTTGATCTCTTTCTTTTTTGCTCTCTTTCGCTCTCTCTCTCTCTCTCTCTCTCTCTCTCTCTCTCTCTCTCTCTCTCTCTCTCTCTCTCTCTCTCTCTCTCTCTCTCTCTCTCTCTCTCTCTCTCTCTCAGATACAGACCACAAAACCTGTTTTACCTCGTGCATTCATTACCATGGCGATAATCAACTGTTTGTCTCGAACTCGAGTGGCTGTGTCGAGGTGGATTCTATCGGGTCAACAGACCTCATAAAAGCGTTCCACAGCTTAGCAAGTCCTTTGAGTATCCTTCGTGGGGGATGACCTAGATCATTAGTTCTAGATCCTTCAATTAGTCCCCCTCAACGACGTCTCCCTTGTGTCACTGGATCTTCTCGGTTGATGTTCTTCAAGGCTTAGATTGGAGGAGCGCGTCAGCGAGAACAAGTTGTGAACAAAACAACGATGTGAATGGCCCCTTCCTTATCCTCCCCTCTTTCCCCTTCCCTCCCTTTCCTCCCATTCCTCCCTCCCTCCTCTTTCCCCTTCCCTTATTCCCTCCCTCCCTCCCCCCTTTCCCCTTCCCTTTCTCCCTTCCCTCCTTTCCTCCGTCTGTCCCCCTTTCCCCTTTCCCTCCCTTCCTCCTGCCTTTTTCCTTTCCTTTCTTCCGTCCGTCCCTCCCCCCCCCCCCCCCTTCCCTCTTCCCTCTTCCCTCTTCCCTCCCTCCCTCCCTCCCTCCCTCCCTCCCTCCCTCCCTCCATCCCTCCATCCCTCCAGCTCTCTTTACCCTCTCTTTTGACCGTCACACAGAGACACGTGGCACTTGGACGCGAGTAATGCGACAGGTCACACGGAGAGAGAGAGAGAGAGAGAGAGAGAGAAAGAGAAAGAAAAAGAGAAAGAGAAAGAGAAAGAGAAAGAGAGAGAGAGAGAGAGAGAGAGAGAGAGAGAGAGAGAGAGAGAGAGAGAGAGAGAGAGAGAGAGAGAGAGAAAAGAGCAAGAGAAAGGGAAAGAGAGAGAGCAAGAGAGAGAGAGAGAGAGAGAGAGAGAGAGAGAGAGAGAGAGAGAGAGAGAGAGAGAGAGAGAGAGAGAGAGAGAGAGAGAGAGAGAGCAAGAGCAAGAGAGGGAGAGAGGGAGAGAGGGAGGGAGGGGGGAGGGAGAGGGAGATAGAGAGAAGTCCTTCAAGCGAACTCATGTATAGGGAGACACTATTGATTCCTCCTTGTGGATGGGAAGCCGTTTGTTTGTGAGAGCGGGCGGAGGAGGGGGAGAGGGAATGGGAGGGGGAGGAGAGAAGGGGAATGGGAGGAAGGGAAGGGGCAGGGAAGAGGGAATGGGAGGGGGAGGAGAGAAGGGGATTGGGAGGGGGAGGAGAGAGAGGGACTGGGAGGAAGGGAAGGGGTAGGGAAGAGGGAATGAGAGGAGGGGAAAGAGAAGAAGGGGGGGAGGGAAAGGGTTTGGGAGGAAGGGAAGGGGCAGGGAAGAGGGAATGGGAGGGGGAGGAGAGAAGGGGATTGGGAGGGGGAGGAGAGAGAGGGACTGGGAGGAAGGGAAGGGACAGGGAAGAGGGAATGAGAGGAGGGGGAAGAGAAGAAGAAGGGGGGGAGGGAAAGGGTTTGGGAGGAAGGGGGAAGAGAAGAAGGATGGAAGGAGGGAGAGGGAGGAAGGGGAAGGGAGGGGAGACAGGATGACTATGAAGAGCAGTGAAATGAGAAAGGGAGAGAAGAGAATGAGATTATAGAGAGAAAGGGAGAGAAGAGAATGCGATAATATAGAGAAGGATAAAGGTAATTGGATAACGAAAATATAGAGAGAGAAATGTGATGATGTTATGAGGAATTGAGATCAGAATTAAGGGAAGAAGAAAGAAAAGAGAGAGAGAGAAAAAAAACAATAAACAATCAGAAACAGATACGATGAACGAGACACAAAGATGAGAAAAAGAGAGGAAAATAAAGAACAGAAGGAATTGAAATCGGGGGGGGGGTAGAGGAGGAGCGGGGGGGGGGTGAGGCAACAGCCCTGTGCAAAGGGATGTAAAGATCCTCAATAGGACAAGGCAACAACACGCACATTAGCCTAATTGCAAGCCGCCCGTGGATCGGACAGCATTCCTTGGTGTGGAGGGGATGGGAGAAGGATAGAGATGTGATGAAGGGAGATTAGGGGAAGGGGAAGGGGATGGGGATGAGGAAGAAGGGAGAAGGAGAGAGAGAGGGAAAGCGAGAGGGACAGAGAGCACTGAGAAAGAAAGATAATGATAAGAGATCAGAGAGCGAAGGAGGGGAAGAGGAAAAAGAAGAAGAAGAAGAAGTAGAAAAAGGAAAATAAGGAGAGAGCGAGAGTGAGACTGAGACTGGGACTGAGAGTGAGACTGAGAGAAAGAGCGAGTAATCCAAGCGACGCACAGGTAGATCCCAAGCCTCTGTTTCCACGAGAGGTCGAGCGAAGACACACCTCGAGCGGCACAAAGCGGCCCGAGTGTTCATGCTTTTGGTCAGCGGCGCTTCCATTATAGATTAAGTAGCTCTTGTTGATTGCCTTGTGCCAGAGGGAGAATGAGGGGGGAGGGGGAGGGGAAAGGGGGGATGGGGAGGCGCAAGATGGTTGGAGGGGAGTGGGGGTGGCGTAAGATTGGGGAAGTGTGGGGGAAGGGAACGGGGGGTGATGTAAGATTAGGGGAGGGGAGTGGGGAGGGGACCGGGTGTGGCGTAAGATTGGGGGAGGGAAGAGAGGGGAGATGGCGTAAGAGTTTGATGGGGGAAGGGGGAGTAGGGGAGCGGGGATGGTGTAAGATTGGGGAGGAGAGGGGAGAGGGATATGGAGTGGGATGGTGGTGAGGGGAGGGAGGGGGTAGGGAGAGGAAAAGGGAGGGGAGGGAGGTGGGTAGGGAGTAGAATGGAGAGGGGAGGGAGGGGGTGGGGAGTGAAATGGAGAATGGGGAGATAAGAGGGGAGGGGGCGCCATTGATTCTGAGGGTTCAGCAACATCACAACAAAAGGTGCAAACCCATTAAAAGGATTAAGGCTAGTGGATCTGCCGTGGCGGCCTGCGGGATGGCACTCTCTCTCTTTCTCTCTCTCTCTATCTATCCATCTATCTATATATCTATCTATCTGTCTTTCTCTCTATCTATCTTTCTCTCTCTCTCTCTCTCTCTCTCTCTCTCTCTCTCTCTCTCTCTCTCTCTCTCTCTCTCTCTCTCTCTCTCTCTCTCTCTCTCTCTCTCTCTCTCCCCCTCTCTCTCTCTCTATTTATCTATCTATCTATCTATCTATCTGTCTTTCTCTCTCTCTCTCTCTCTCTCTCTCTCTCTCTCTCTCTCTCTCTCTCTCTCTCTCTCTCTCTCTCTCTCTCTCTCTCTCTCTCTCTCTCTCTCTCTCTCTCTCTCTCTCTCTCTCTCTCTCTCTCTCTCTCTCTCTCTCTCTCTCTCTCTCTCTCTCTCTCTCTCTCTCTCTCGCTCGCTCGCTCGCTCACTATCTTCCTCTTTCTTTTCTTCAGTGAAAAAAGGGAAGAGAACTGGAGGGAACTGAAGGGAAGAGGAGAAGAGGAGGTAGAGGCAAAGAGGCAGAGGGTCAAAGATGTGTTAAAGAAGACGGGCAGAAAGGAGGGAGGGAAGGAGGGAGGGAGGGGGATAGGGATAAAAAAAAAAAAAAGAGAGAATGGAGGAGAGTGAAAGAGAGAAAAACGGAAGTGAGCAAGAGAGAGAGAGAGAGAGAGAGAGAGAGAGAGAGAGAGAGAGAGAGAGAGAGAGAGAGAGAGAGAGAGAGAGAGAGAGAGGGTGAGAGAGGGAGAGAGAGGGGGTGAGGACCTCATGTTTGGTTACCTGTTTGAGCAGCCTCACGCCGCCACGCCCTCAGACCTTATTCATATGACATCTCGCATCCCAGAACACTCACTCTCTCACTCACTTACTTACTAGCTCGCTCACTCACTCACTCACTCACTATCTCAGTCTCTCACTTACTCTTTCCATACTCCCACCCCATCCTTTCTTCTCCCTTTTCTCCCCATCCCCTTTATACCTTCCCCCCCCATCCTCCCTCCATCCCCTCCCCCCATCCGTTGTCTACCCCCTTCCTCAACCACCCTCTTTCCCTATCCCTCCGCTTTCGACCCTCCCTCCACCCCCTACTGCTTCCCCCTCTTCATCCCGCCTCCCCCCTCCTCCTTCCCCTCCCCCATTCCCATTTCCCCAATCCCCATCCCCATTTTCCGTCATGTTTTATGTGTTGCTCTTTGAAGACCCTCTCCTTCAGCTGCTTAGGTCAGTATGTCATAAAGTCCAGAGAGAGAGAGAGAGAGAGAGAGTGAGTGAGTGAGTGAGTGAGTGAGTGAGTGTGTGTGTGTGAGAGAGAGAGAGTGAGTGAGAGTGTGAGAGTGAGTGAGTGTGTGTGAGAGAGAGAGTGAGTGAGAGTGAGAGTGTGAGAGAGGGAGAGAGAGAGAGAGAGAGAGAGAGAGAGAGAGAGAGAGAGAGAGAGAGAGAGAGAGAGTGTGTGTGTGAGAGAGAGTGAGTGAGTGAGAGTGTGAGAGTGAGTGAGTGTGTGTGAGAGAGAGAGTGAGTGAGAGTGAGAGTGAGAGTGTGAGTGTG